>JAEIII010020742.1:0-15452 GCA_018905755.1 Drosophila ohnishii | reverse complement strand
ATATCTAAGCCAAAACAGCTTCAAATTTAATTCGGAAAACTTTTCTGTGCTAGTTTTTTCTAGATGAACAAATCTGCATACTAAATTTCACATTTTAAGATATTAAAATTTTTGCCAGTTTTTTCTTTGACAATTAAACCATTTCAAGACCTTAAAAATTAAAAAAAAAAAAAAAATTTATTTTTGTTGATAAACATGGCTAGTTTGACTCAGATTTTTGTGCTGATCAAGAAAATATATGATTTATAGGGTCGAAAACGACTCCTTCACTACGTAACACACTTTTGACTAAAATTATAATGCCCTGCAAGGGTATAAAAAGAAGCTTAAAATTTCTGTTATTTACTTCAAGAAAAACTTAATTTCGTTCTAAATATGTCCGAAAACCTTGCACATGATTTGGAGCAACTAAGCCCCACTAGAAGTTGCACAAATAAAGCATTGTTTAAAAATCCAATTAGACTGCCCTCAGTTTCACTCAAAATAAATATATATTCTCCGGAATTCACGGCATTTAATTACAAAATCAGATGCAGAGGGAAAAAGAGAGACCATTTTTCACAACAATAACAACCACACACATGGCCAAGACACAACAAAGTTCCCTCCACACACACAAAAACCCTGTCGGGGCCAGCCCTTTTTTGACAGTTTGAGCTGCTGCAAGCTTCAGATACAAACAGAGAGGCAAACAAGCTGCGAAGGAACGAGAATTTCCCAACACACACACCCACACACAGGTCCTCCTCGAACAGGGCGAAATACTTTTCATATTACGTATACGACTCACATTTGTGACCTGATTTCGGCCTTATCAATGCAATGCTTTTTGTTGTTTGCGGTTTCTGCTGCTGCCTCTGTGGCAGCCACATGACAGTGTGTGCTATTTTGCACAGGAAAAAGCATTTTGGAACCGGCTTATATCATTATAAAGAAAGACAGAATAAGACCCAAAGAAATGGGGTATGTACATTGACTTTTTTCATAGGTTTAGTGCTTTTTCTGAACTAATAGAACTTGTAAAAATCTTGGATAGTGAAGAATATCTGCATATCTTCCATAAAATCCAACCATTTCTTATAACTTAAGAGCTCATTCTTCAAGACCTCCTTCTACCTAATTGATTACTACAATTGCCCCAATTAATTTTCTTTCTGTGCATAGAGATGGAGGTACAATCTGCAACACAATCTCTGCTCAACAACGGAAAAATGAAGTTATTGGAAATGACTGTCAAGCAAAACGGCCACCAGCTCGGTCTACAAAATCACAAGTTTCCCGGCATCTCCAACATCCCAGCATATTTTCCTTTCTTTTCCCATTGCTTGGATTTCTTTTCTGCTGGCCAACACAGCACAAGAGCACAAAATGTTTGGCATCTTTGGATTTCCCTTCTTTGGCATTCGTTGTTGTTTCGGCTTGGGCTGCCACATGGCAGCACTTTTTACTGGTAAGCAACAATCCCAGAACCGTGTCGATAATCAAACGTCAGCATATAAAACTCAGGGCTTTACTATTCCTGGCATCTCCTCCGCTCTACACTCGACGGGTGGACACTTCTCTGGGTTATTCTGAAGGGTTTTGGCTGGCAAAATTGTTGGTTTCTTTGGCTCGAATTGAATTTGGGAGAAGCGAATTGAATTTGGAGGCAGAGCAGAATGAATGGGTTCAAGTAGGTGCTATATGAAGTGCTGATTTTATTGGTTGTTTCTTTGGCAGAGGTAAGAGAAGGTTTTTTGGCTAAATAATGTGGTTACATAGTTTTCCAAAGGGGGAAATCTTACTAAAAAAAAATCCTTGTAACCATATTTGATTTTATTTCTAAGTATTTCTTAGACAACAGTTTAAAATAACTCCTTATAATCAAGTCTAAGGATATTAATATCCTTCCCCTCTCTTGCTACTTTTAATTTATGCATTTTTCCATTCACAATACTTTCACTGCTTTGTGTGTGTTGACACTTTGATTACATTGTCCATTAAATCTGAATGGAAAACCGCAATTATATATTTCCCAGTCACGCCCGCCCTTCTCCCCTATCATCTTTAATAATGTTTAATTGATTTTGATCAATGAAAATACATTTTACATTCATGTGAAAGGTGAGCAAATAAAAAACACGGCACGGCTTGAAATAATATTTAATTAATTAATAACATATTGACAATGAATGGAGCAATTAACACGGCTTTGATTATGGGACAATTCTATCTTGATTATAGCAAGAGATCCGGATAAACCGATAAGTGTGCGTATATTTGCTTTTATTCCTTCATTTCAATGCAAATGCGAACATATAGAAATATATATTGGTTTTATATTCTGCCATCGTTCGGTGCATTAATGGGCAATTAATTTTTTATTTGTCAAACCAATGCCAATTGAAGCGTAAACATTTCAATGGATAAAACCAGAGAGGAGCATTTTGCCCAACCGACCGGGCAAAATTGTACACCATAAACAATACGCCATATATGTTGTGCATATGCACAGAAAAAAAAGAGTCATTAAATAATTATTTGACAACAAAAAAGGGGGTGCCACCTGCTAAATTGCATTACAATTTTGGCTTAATCAAAATGTCAGGAAAAGGCGGAAAAACGCGGCCTGTGCACTGCATTTAAAAGTGCATCAATATGCAGTCAAATGAGTTTTCCATACATTCGCAGGCATATTTAAATGAATAATGCAAGTCCTGACACCAGATCGCAAACAATTAAGAAAGTAGCAGGGAGAGTGCTCGACTTTGAGGTACCCGGTAGGTAAGGCTTTGAGGGAACCGAAGGAACACCTCATATTGGGCTCTCTTAAGTCAGTTTGTTAAGATGTTAAGATGGAATTCAGTAGTGAACAAGACAGTTCATCTCCGAATTTTATTTAAGCAGAGTTACAAAGAAAACAAAAACACTGTTTACCATTAATTCTTTAGATCGTTAAGCCTTATGGACAATCTCTGGAATTCTTCATTCGATTTAAGACTCAGTTCTTATTTTGTTAACCCTAAACTATAATACCCTTGTAACCCATAACTAACCGGTATAAAAAGAGACAAATCCACACAATATATACACGTGGCTCTGCCTTATCGGATGATGCATTTTACAAACCAGGCATACACTTTACCCTACATATATATTTTATACGTTTTGCCTGATTTCACTTCCGTTTTCAACTGTCGGTGCGCGCACGTACAATTTTTCCATTTTTTGTGTTCATTAATGAATTAATTGTTGCACCGGATATTTCAAACATTTTAGATTTGTGGTTTTTAATTTCCTGCAAAATAATCGGCCAATGATTTTATATACATACTCGTACATATATAACCAGATGCCTCAAATGAAATTTTATATACGAATGTAAACATTTTGCGGTAATTTCGGTTTCGTCCTGACTTTAAATTGCCAATGGATGAGAATGAGGAAAGGAAAACCGGTCGAGGGAAAGCGCCGAGGAGCTTTTCGCACAAATGTTGTGACAATGGTTTGGCCAGGGTTGCCAAATGACTGACAGAATGTGTTTGTACACATATTTTGGTGTCTGTTTTTTGTGTTTCCGTTTAGTGGTTAAATTAGACTAAGTGCTGTTGCAGTCCGCCAAACGTCAGTGACATTTTTACGATCTGCAAAAAATTTTTCCCGCTAATAGAAATTATAAATTTGTGAATATGCAAGCAGTCTGTGTTTTTTCTATAAAATAAAATGCCAAAATGTACGAAGTACGAATCCAGGCAGGCGTATGAGAACGAAGTACAGATGATCTATTACTACTATCAAATTATATACTTTTTTAGAGGATCAAAGTGCAAACCATAAAATAAAAAAAAATACAAACCAATACGGAAATAAAAAAGAAGAAAATTATCAAGAAATAGTTCAATAAATATATATGCAAATATATGAATTCAATTTAAAGTCACGATCGCTTGCAAATCTTTCAGAAGAAAAGACAGTAAAAGGGACTCCCTTACACCTCTTTGACTTTCGCTACTATAATAATATTTAAATACCTTTTCAGAAAACATGTTTTCCCTCTATTAATTTCACCTCAGTGGCCATAAATTTAACTCGAAACGTAGGTTCAGGTCCTGCCCAACCAAGGACCCTGTTCTTTCCAAGAATTTCTGTTGATTTACCTTCCTCGGAGATGATTTCGTTAAGCCGCTTACCAAAACAGTTTTTGGCTACAGCTTTTGGCATTTCCTTGTGAGAGCAGCGGCGAACTTAAAGACTCTTTTCCCCCAAGAAAACTTGGCAGGCTGAGGCCGGGAATTTCAACCGAATTTCCCCCCCGAACTCCGGAGTTGTTTGTTTGCCATGTGCAGCAGCAGCATCAAGCCTACAAAACATATTTCCGTTTCATTTACTCGCCAACACAAAAAAAAACATACATACATATATAAAAACCGAACCAGAAGAGAGCAGAGGAAAATCGCTGGCCAAAAAATACCAGAACAACAAATTGTGGAGTTTGTTGGGGGGGGTGCGGGGGAGAGGCGGGACTGGCGAAAAATAAACTCCATAAACTGGTCGGTCGACCCCAAGTAGAAATTGCTTGTAACCTATTTGGCAGCCAAATTTCATCATCGAAGCCCAAAAATTTGCTCGACCACAAAAATGTTCGCTCAACTTTCTTTTTGGCTTTGGTCTTGGCTTTTCCTTGTTTTCCTCCGCTACCGTCCCCCCTCCCCCCATGTTTTTCCGCCTTGTGTCCTTCTCTACTGTCACCCCGATGTTTGCATGTCCTGGCCAGCGAAAAGGGGATCCTGTTTTGGCTGGCTACTTCATTTTCTGCTTTATATTTTCCATCGTTAGCACGGGACGACGCCAGCGAACCTAAAAGAGCTGTACACAGTCAAAAAATATATACTATATAGGTATATATATTAAAAGAAGTATGTCTTTTGATTTTTAAATTATTAGATTATCAAACAGATTAAGTCTTTAATCAATGAAAGCTGAAATGTATTTAAAAATTCACATTTTAAAGAAGAAATCGGACTAGGAAATCTGCATAAATTTAATTCAATGAATTAAAACACTAATTAATTTTAAAAATTAAAAGAAAGTATCCCATTAAAGCGCGGAATTTCGCACAAGAACCGCTCAAAGGTTAATTATATTCTCTTTTTAGATCAATTTGTTTCTGTGTACGGCGCTTTTCTCCGATTCCCGGCTTTCCCCCATGGGTTTTTGAGCAAATTCTTGGCACCGTTCGTAGGTGCCGGCTGCTATCTCCCTTGCACGCCCTATCGCCGTCTCGTTCATGGGCCGAGACAAGATAAACAGCATTTTAGGCAAAGGTCCTGTGTCCAGGAATTCTTTTTTTTTTTCAGCCGCTGCCTTTTGTCGCGATAACTGCAATGACTTTTATGTTTTTGTTGCTCGCTGGCCCGTGCCATACATACATATGTGTTCATTGACCGCATTTTTAGGCAACGTTTTTCCGCTTTCCCGTTGGCTTTCCCACCGCTTTTCCACGCCCACCAACCAGCGATTCGCATTGAAAGTGCATATATCTAAATGGGATGTTTCACATTGATTTCGGTTTCGCATAAAGTTCAATGAGTTTCTGGAGCAAAAAAGAGAGCCAAACATTTTTGGTCAGCCAAGAGTTTCGGTTAAATGAAGCTGCATGTGCATACATATATGGAGATAACTGTATAGATAGATATACTATATATTAGAGCTTCGGATATGTTCAGATAAACTGTTGTGGGAGACAGTTCTTGGAGTCTGCCAAATTGGTTACAAGCAGCTTAAAAGTATTAAAATCATTAAATAAGCTTTTAAACAAATCTATTAATTAATTCCTACAAAACCAACAAGACATCTACAATTTAAAATATGAAAACAACCCATAAAACCTTATCACAAAATCAACTAATTATTTCGAAGAAAATCAATTAAGCTAAAAACCATCAAGAACCTGTTCAATTAATTTTCAACAGAGTCTTAAAATGTTCTTTCCGCATAAGTATATTAGCAAATTTGGCAAAACTTGACCACAATCAAAGAAGCTAAGCTGTTATGGCCAGAAACATATGCCCAGCTCAGCCGAAAATAAATATAATTTTGTGATTAAACTGCACATTAATGAACACAAGGCAAAGAGAAGGGGACAAGGAATCTCTGAGACGAAACCAACTGACAAACCGCAACGAGTCGAGCGCACATTCAGCTGCTGCCATTAAAACCGAAATAACCGAAAAGCCATGAAGAGACAATAAATAATTTTAAAGTGACCGCAAAGAAGGCAAACACACACATCCTCGCTGGTGGAAATTTCTTAAGAGATTTGCCCAAGTGTTAATAGCTCATAAATATTTGAAAATGTTTTGCATTTTCTTTGGCGCTTCGGAATCCTTTTAGCAAGGACTTGCTCTCCCCCCCGTACAATTCTCCCGTGTGCGGTCATAAATGGAGGACACAGCGTCCCCTAAGTGTGACATAATATCTAAAATATTTTGTGCAAAGTTACACAAAAGACGAAGACGAGAAGCGAAAGCGGAAAAGGGACCGCACACATGTGCTTGCCTTGCATGGCCATTTAATTTTGCAAAATGTTTGTTTGATGTCCTTAATAGGCTTAGAGACGACGACGAGGAAGCCGAGGACGACGGAGATGAGGACGGCTACCTTGCAACCAAAAAATGATGAAATATTCAAAAGTTCCGTGGCAGGCGGGCCGCTTGGCAGTGGGCGGAGTAAGCCAAGAAAGCTGCAAGTCAAACACAAGTTTTCCTCCAAGATTTTTTCCACTTCCTTTCCGTTTCACATATTTCACTTGATAATGCCACGACAAGCAGTTCAGGACCCACCGCCAGATATCCTTTTAGCCTAACCTTAGGCTCCTGCTCTCGAATTGCATTTGCTTCTACCATATGTGTACACAGAGGAAAATCTCTACAATCAATGAGCTATGAAAAGCTAAAGCCTACAAGCCTAAGTTTTGGTTTATAGTATCATTAATATTTAATACTGATTGTTATACCAAAATATATACATTTTATATAGTGAGCGATCCTTCCTATTTTCCCTGTGCATCCATGAGATCTGTGTGCAGTTGGAGGACTGTGGGGAGCTAGCAAAACTTTTGCACATTGAGGTTGTCGAAAGTTTGTCTATTCATTAACCCAAATACTTGGGGCTGAGAGTGCCGCTAGGCCCAGGTTTAAGCCGAAGTTCCAACAAGCTAATTTGCATATTTGAGTGACTGCACATACACACCCACACAACTCTCGCTTTCTTCTTATTTCTCTTTTTTAGCCTTTTGTTGGGCGATGACAGATGACAGTGATAAGGCAAGAAGTCTTAGACTAAATGGGGTTAATCGCCCTTGCGGTTTTTGTACATGACGTCAAAGAGCACCAGGCACAACTAATTCAATTATATTCCCTCCGAACTTTCGCTGTTAAACTGCAATTTAAAGTAGTAACTTATTAGGCATAAGTGCAGGTAGAGTGTTGTGTTTAGCTTACGTATCCTGAAGGACTTTAAGGCCTTGGTGAGTATTTTGAGCAATATATGTATTAAAGGTTTCCAGGGCCTTCTGCCGCAAAGTCCAGTGCCATCCAAAACATGTTAAAGTATTTGGGAACCAAGCCAACGTCAGGACAATGCGAATGATTAACATCTTCGTACAATTAAAAATATACTTTGATTTAAGAAGCTCTCTGGGAATGGGAATGTGACCCAAACTTAGTCCAATATCAATTTATCGATAAGCTTTGGGTTTTGAAATTGTATTTATATTTTATTTCGACCCTAAGCGTGCTGAGCAATTTAAAATAACCTTGAACCATTTAGAGGAACACATAATAATCGTTCCATTACTGCCGCTGAAGCCATTATCTAATCAAAGATTTTTATCCCACACATCGCACACACACACATGATTGTTGCGTTGCCTTTTATGACAGTCGAGGCCGCAAATCAAATACGCCCAATTAAACATTGCCTATTTTTAATCCTGCCAGAGCCTTTTTGTAATTATTTCCCAGCAAAGTGAGTTGGCGGCGGGCCAAGGGACGGCGGCGTTGCGTTTAACGTTAAATGTTCATTGAAAGTTGAGATAGATTGTGTGAAATCAGCGCCAACCAATTTCGAATCAATCACCAAAAACCCAGCCGGAGAAAAGGCAGCCCCAAACGCACGAATCTCGAGGACCTAATCGAGCGTAATGATTGCGTTGGCCTCCGAAAAAAACAAAAAAAAAAAAAAAAAACGACAAAGAAAAAAAGTTTCTATTTCTTGCAGCAGAATTTGTGCTAAATTAAGCGCTCATTATTTTAAGTGTGTGCCAACAAAAAAAAGGGGAACAAACCAATTTTTGTCTAATAGAAACGTTTCGAACGAAGCTTTAAGAGAAATCCAATAAAACGCAGGTTTTGTGTAGGAAATATTCAAAATTAAATGGAAACTGAACGAAAATCTAGAGATTTAAAATCACATTATGTTTTTCTACAAATATAAGACACCATATTGAGTATCATTTCACATTTGCATTTAGTTTTCTTCAAGAAATTCAATCTTTTACAAGTTTTGTACTCCCAGAACTTTAAGGGAAGCTCGAATGGAATTCAAGTTTTTGGGTTTGAGGTCACCAGTAAACATTAATGAACACATGTTCGCAAAACATTAAAATTAAATGTGCCGCTCATTAAAATTTGAAACATTCCAAAGGGACAGGAGAGGCAGGGCCGAAGGCCGGCCAACCGAGTTTCGAGGCAAATGTTGCTTGACATACACGCCATTTAGTATTGGGGTTTCAGGAAAGGGCTTTCGGGCCTTCGGGCATTCGGGCTCTCGCCCACCCGGCTTTGGGCATGCATCATATCACAATAATAACGAAGCATTTAATGCCAAATGTGAGGAAAGGGTTTGCGAGTCTCGGGTTCCATCATCATCAGCAGCCAGCAAGCCAGCCAGCAGCATCGATAAAGTCAAAGTGTTTGGTCACTCATTTCCCCGGATGAGGGGCTGACCTCCAGGCGGGCAGGGCCATAAAACAAAACCGACATATTGCTGGATGAGAGATGGGGCGGGGGAGACAGGAGCCGGGAAAAAGGACACCCGCTGAGTGACCGACTGGCTGACTGACTGACTGACTGACATGGACATTGTCATGGACATGGAGACATGCCGGGACACACAAGTTCAATTCAATTTTTCGGCCATGTTTTTGTCATTTCCATATATGCAAATGAATATGTTGAAAACCGGAAAATCAGCAAGGGGTTGGGCGGGGGAGGAGGGAAAGTGCCACCGCCGAAAGGAGAGGCTTTTCGGAGTAACAGGAAAAGAGAAGTCCCGTGGATTTTTTGTGTGTTTGGCGCGTGCAAGCAATTTTCCTTTTTAACAAACAAAAGGGGCATTGATCTAAAGGATATACATTAAAATAATATTTTTCTTAAGTAGTATTTGTACATATTTTTAAGAGTTTTTTAAACTTAAACATTTAAAAGTTCACAGAGCAGCAATACACAAATTATAATATTTCTTAGAGAGATTATGTTTATAACTTGTTTATTAATATTTATAAGCCACAAAACCCTATTTACACATTCTAAGCAAATCATTTAGACTTTATTAAACTATCTGAGCTATTTCCTAAAATAGAAATTCCACACTTGAGCAATGTTGGACTTGGGGAGAGACCAAATAGCTCATAAATGTTGACAAAACGGGTTATATGGAAATGAAATAATGAGAGAGAAGGGCTTTTAAGGGGGGTTTTTAAAGGGAAGGATTTAAAGGGACCGTGTTCGAAGAGGGCGGACGGGCCTCTACTATAAAGGGTCGCACTCTGGGCTTTGGGCAAACATTTAACGCTGCCAAATGATTTGCAGCTGACGAAAGGCTAAACAGGACACAGGCAACAGTTGTTGTACACAGAGAGAAATATTCTTTGAAAATTATATAGAACATTTAGGAACACGAGAAGTTACCAATAGCATAATTTTAAGATAGATCAAACAATTAGCTTAAACCCAAATCCGTTTTAATAAATTTTAAGAGCTTCCCACAAAGTGAGATACTCACTGCTGGAATTATCCCGATTCCCTTGGTGTATGTGCCGCAGAGGGGAGGGGTGGACGCAGTGAACAGGGAAGGATATGCAGAGTGAGTCAGATGGATAGATAGATAGTTAGATAGAGGACGATACAAAATACAAATGAACATACGCAATGCGGCAATCAAAAGCCAACACGCACAAAAGAGAGGAGGGCGGCGTGAAGGGGTGACGAGCGGAAACGGAAGGGGGGCCAGCAGGGAGTTTAGAGCAAGGCAGAGGCACCGCCTGCACATAGAGGAGAAGGACATCCGGTCTTTGGCCGTACAACGACAAATGTCATCAAGCAGTCCAAATAATAATAAAATATACACTTAAGCCCCGTTTTGTCCGCCTGTGCGTGTGTGTACATTTTCGGTCGCATGTGGGGGTGCTGCCCCCGCTCCCCCTACTACTACTATACTCTAGTAGCCCCCTCACTTCTCTCCCTCCATAGCCGCCCGCACCCTGGCTGTGCGTGGATTTAAATAAAACGGAAATTTATTTCGACAAATGGCATTTACTTGCAACGGATGTGCCGCCATTACAATGACACGGAAGGGCCACACACATTTATGCAGGCACTGTGAGAAATGAACTAAGGACGTTGACTGAAATTGAAATAATTATATTAATTTATTTGTTGTCAAATTGTAGGCACATTTTGTGGAATTTTAAATTGATTTTTAAAAGATTTTATATAGAGGGGTCTGTGGTTTATCCTATATTTTCGAGATTTTAAAAGGTATTTCACAGAGATTTTTAAATTAAAAATTCATATATACCTTATTACAACTTATTTTAAGAGACTTCATGTAGATTTCTGGTAGGCTTCCGACATTTCATAGACATCTGGGGATCATGAGTATTTAATGTATTCTTGATTTCTAAGAATTATAATATTTAGATTTCTGATATTTACAACATATTAATGATAATAATAATTTTCCTTCGGTGCACATATACACCCAGGACTCCACAGGATCTCCGCTCAACTCGTGCGCAATTCAAAAACGAGAAAGCTGACTGGGGAAGCCAGCGTGAAGCCAAAGGAATCGCAAGGACCAACCAACCGACCTGACTCACTGAATGACTGACTGACTGACTGACTGACTGACGGAATGCCTTCAATGTGCATAAGTGGGATAATGGGTCAGGCTAAGCCACAAGATATCCAAGTGGCTGCCATCACGATGATGATGCTGATGATAATAATGATGGGGGATAATGCCTCGTACCGGAAAAAGAGGAAAGGGGGAGCAGAGAAAGAGAGAGAGAGTCTTGGAACACGCACAGTTCTCAGTTCGCAGTATGATAAATTGTAGAAGATATCACGGCACGACTCCTTTGCATATATGTACATTGTACTTTATAATTTGACACTGCAAAGAATATCTCAGTTTAGGGGAATACATTTTAAATAAAAAATATAAATATATAAAGAGGATTTAGGAAAGGTTCTGTCTACTAAAAAGGAAATCTAAATAACTGCTTAATATGCTCTCACGTTAATTTTCAATCTCCTGAGAATGCACACACTATATATATTTAGTAAGACATCTGAAATTTATAATGATTAATCAAAATTTTTAATACACTTTAAAGTCCTCAGCCATTTCTCCCGGCGTAATCACAACTGGAGGCATAAGGACGGCATCCTCACTTGCTCCATAACGTCCCGCTATCATATTTTCCCCGCAGACGCTCAGGGCATTTAGCATTCATGAGATAATAAGAACAGAAGAGATATACACAGCAGAAACAACCAAAAAACTGAAGCCAAGTGGACAGCAATAAATGATTTTGAGGCCAGGCCGAAACATGTCATGATTCTTGGTATTCTTTTTTTTTATCGTTCTCTAACACAACACTGCGTATACGCAATCTAAGTGAAAGTCTGGGGTTTTCTTTTTTGGCCAGAGGCTATGGATAATTTGGGTTAAGCTCACGCACTCACTCCCTCTCGCACATATGCGTCCGGCATAATATCTTTCAGGGCAATTTTTACTTTGATCCATTTATGGTTCTGTGTTTGTTTGGCTTTTTTCGCTTTTTTTGCTCCTTTTTATTAAAAACAAAATGTTTTATTTGACTAACTTGTTTATGTTCGGCCTTAAAGCTGACCCGCCCGGAAAAAAGGTCCTTCTAACTGGGCAAAAAGGGTTTCTGATTGTGCGTATCAATTTTTATGGAGCGGCGGCGACGGCAGTATGGGGGATTAAACGGTGGATGAGTGTGAATAGCATAGGAAATGAAATTCTTATCAGGCCATTTGGGGATTTCCCCTCTGCGTGTTAAGTGAGATAGCCCCATGGAAAATTTAATTTATTAAAGCGAGAAGCTCGTATTTAAAGTGCCGGAGAAATGTGTGAATTATGGCGCCACAAACCACACAACTAATTTATAATAAAAGAATATAAAATATATTTGTTAAAACAAGATCATAACACTCATAGAGTACATCAATTAAAACCCTATAATTTTGTTCCACTTTATTTTATAGAAACCCTTGCGTTATTGTAACTCAATCAGATGCTACTTTTTCAATTAAAAGCGAACCTGGGCCCCCCAACACTTTCACCTTTAAGAGCCGTAAACCGAACCTTAACCACAATTTTCCATCACCTCCATCAAGCGGGTGGATTTTCCCCCACCAAGCAGGCCAAGCGGGCAACATGCCCCACGATAATTGAATTATGAAACATCATTTCGCTGTCTGCGTTAACCATAAACGCATTAAGTTCGCGTTAATGAAGAATTATGCAGATGATGTCCAGGTCGAGACCTCAGACTAGACTCCAATATAAAGGCGGGCCCCGTATAAAAGCCAAAAGCCTTGGCCCATTAGCAAGTCTGGTCCATTAAAAACTGCACACGCAAACAAAGGAAAAGGGAAAAACGCTGCAGTGGAAAAAGTTCTGCAGTGAATTTGCTGAATTATTAATTAACCTCAAACAATTAAAAGGAAAATATTTTACAAATGCTCGGGTAATTAAGCCGGTCCACGGCCAAAAGAAGGGGTGGTCTCGAGTTAAAGATTTAAAAATTCTATTAAAAGGCCCAAGGAATGCGCTGGTTCGGGGACTAAGGGAAACTAAGGGAAAGCAATGGAATGGTTTCAGGACCGATAAACAATGTAGATTGTAATTAACTTGACCAGACACCCACTTTCCACCTGTCTGTGCAAGACAGGGCGTATACTTAATTGCATGCACGAAATGCAGGACTCGGACCCAAACTCGACATGAATGACATTCATTTTCGGTGCGCCTGCCGCTGTCTTTGCTGCACTTCCGTTCGGCCCCCAGCAGGAAGAGAGCCAAAGGATTCTGGATAAAACGGGGAAAATGGGGAAACCGGATGGGGAAAAGGGGATCGGGATCCATGAATATATTGAGCAATTGGGTCGTCGAAGCCCTCTCTTCTCTCGAATTTCATAAAGCATTCACTCGTCCTCATTGAAAATAATTAAAATGCGTCAAGCGTTCAAAATCAAGCAGCGTGGAAATTTAATTGTATTGAAACGAACCCGGTTCCCCATACTATTTTCCAGGTTTTCCCCTCTTTTTTTTACGTTGCGAATGCGTTGAGTTCCATTTGGCAATTGGGCCAACAAATGAGTTCATTTCTTTCTTTCTTCGCCTTTTTTTCTCTTATTTACCTTCACAGGTGAGGGCGTCGGGGAATGAATAAAGCAAATATGGAAGTTGGAGTGCTTAAAAAATGCAATTGATCAAAGGAAGAAGGTGGGAATTAATGGAGAAATAAAATAACGCAAAGGTTCTTAAGATTAAGTTTTATGGGGATTTTTAGCAGAAAACTCACAAGCTCTGCAATTCATAATAAATATATATAACTTAGTGATTACAAAACTAGATTTCAAAAGATTTACTTATTATTCGGTAAATAACTTGAAATACAAATAGTTTAAATAATGAATAAATTAACCATTTATCAAATAAAATTAACACCTTATAGGTTTATTTTTTAAATTTCAGCTCTTTTTAATATTAATGTCCAACGTCGCCGCCACACACACAAACACCCAACATTCAATTACAAATAAAGGCTTAATTTTCATATGAATATAAATGTATCTCTCACGTATTTTTGTATCCTTTCAGGCTCCACTTTACAGAGGACACATGCTACATTTCCCATGGTCAACAGAGAGAGGAGAACGGCCAGAGCCCAAGGCCACGGGGTACAGTGGGCCCACATGAGGCAGTGGGCAGTGCGTGAGGAGGCTTAAAAACTGGCATCGCAGCTGTCATTGGCAATACAAATAATAACACCCGAAAAGTAAAAAAGCAGCGCACACAGTTCGATTTTTTATCAATCACAAAATAAACACAATGGAAGGGGCAATAAATACATGTTTATGCCATTTTTTTACATTATCATATTTATATTTATATTTATAGGTAGTACATGTGTCCCGCAGGAAGCTCGTATCACTTTGATATTGTTCGACGGCGGGAAACACATAAAAAAGAATTTTAATTTTCACGGGAGCCGAGAGGAGTGCCATAATTGAAGTAAAAGCAAACGCCATTTGATGATTTTTACACAATAAATAAAAGGAATTGCGTTTTCTTTTACGATTTGTTTGACATGGAATCAGGCAATACGTATGACTTACAAGTAACAAGATGCGAATGTGGAAAACCTCGCTCTGCCGTGAGTGTTCAACCATTTTTCATTTCCACAGCGGCGGCAAAAGGTCCACAAATATATGGCTGTCTCATAAATAGGAGAACCAGAAATCAATTGACAATTTATTGTTTGAAACATAAAAAATGAGCGATTGAAGGGGCGGACAAAAATCTATATTAAATTACGAGCCAGCCAGCAAAATGTCAAAATAATAATAATAAAACGGGAGAAGGGCCCAAAAACATAGGGAACGGTGTTGAAAGTGAAAGCGACGGTTAGGACACCCTGTCAATTTATATTGAAAGGGGTTTAAAGGAAAATAAATATATATAACCCAAACCTAATTATCGATTTAATTTCTTTTTGAAAAGAGAAAGAAAAATCAATTAAATTAACAAAATTTCATTTTAATGTTTATTTTATTTATATATTGATTTTAGGATGTGTTTTCTTTGCTTATGTTGTCTTTTTCTTGTAAAATAATTATTAAATATTATCATTATTAATAAGTAAGTATTAATTTTAAATAACTTTACTCAAGAAGTTGATCGTCGATCGGTCTTAGGTCTTCGGTGAAGAATAAATAATTTTAAAGTGATTTATTTTCAAATTTTTTGTACACCATATAAATAACTTTATTTATATTTTAATTATTCATTTTAAGAATCATTTTAAGATGTACGCTTAAGGGGGTCTTCTCATTGGGCAACTTTTTTTTTTCAATTTTTTTTTTTTTGCATTT
>JAEIII010020713.1:0-16900 GCA_018905755.1 Drosophila ohnishii | reverse complement strand
TTTTTTTTTTTATTTATTTGGAAAAAATGGCATCACCCTCAAAGGCTCTCAAACTGGCTCATTTTGATGAGAAATTTTTTAAATTTAATTTTTATTTTAGTTAAAAAATTGAACTTTATTTACTTGTTTTAATTTTTTATTGGATTCACGAGGAAAGAAAATGGCATCACCCTCAAAGGCCCTCAAACTGCCTCATTTTTGACTTTTTTGAGCATTAATATAACATCGTTTGAATGACTTTTCGAGTGTATACACTCGCATATGAAAGGCAGACTAGAGGAAGTGGCAGCACAAAGTGAGTTATCTTCCCCCGATGTCAGAGTTGAGCTCATATATCAGCGGTTGGCGGCAGGCGGCGGCCACTGAAGCGAAACTCGACTCTAAAAGTGGCGGCTACAGCTCCAAGTCGAAGCCGTTCTAACACATTGGACGCTTTTTTGCAGCGTTGCCTAAACGTTTTTCCATTACCGCCACACGGCTACTGTTGTTTTTTGCAATCTCCGGTAAACTGGGGGAAACAAAAAGCTGTTAACAAATTGACTGGCCTGGGAGTTCGGGGCAAAAACCAAATCTACAGCCACTTTGGCTTGCTCGCAGGGCCTGCAGATGCTCAGCGATATCGGTGTGATTCCGAAGGGGGGATCGGTTCCCGAGATGTGGGGTAATCTGAGTAACGACGTGCCGGGCCCAGATCGGATCTAAATCGTACAAACGATATATGCGGAATTGCAGGCGAATCCGCTTCCGCTGGGAGGGTTAACGCAACTCATTGTGATCGGCAGCTAATTAATCTCCCCCATTCCCATACAGCTTTCGCGCGAACGGACCGAAGATCCATCGGAAAATGGACCTGGCCCAGTATCCGGTGCTGCCCCGGGGAAGTCCCGACGATCCGCTGGCCGATCCCTTCGACGATCCCTCCTACAGCTTCAGTTTTCGCACGCCGGACCAGTCGCGCAGCGAGGAGAATGACTCTGGCAATAGGATCAGGGGTGAGCTAAGGGATTGGACATCAGATCACTATCTTATATTCCCATCTTTTACAGGCCTCTACTTCTATCTAGACGACGTGGGCGAGCGGCACAGTGTCCGCTATGCCGCTGGAGCCGGCACCGGCTTCGAGATCTCCAATGCCGTGCCAGACTCGCCCTCCAGCGTGGCCTACTCCAGTCCCTTGTACAAGTCGCATCCCAAGACCCGCGGCAAGATGGCCGTGCAGCGTGGTCCTGCGGGCAGCTACAAGCTAATTGCCTCCGGTCCGGATCATCGGAGGGCAGAGAGTCGTGCTCCGGATGGCCTAGTGCGGGGCACGTACTCCTTCCTGGACGACAAGGGCGTGCAGCGGACAGTGGAGTACATAGCGGGAGCGGGCATCGGCTACCGGGTGGTGCACAACCGCATTGGTCCCGGCACCCATATCAATCCCTCCGTGGCCGATTTCCGCCTGGCGGATCCAGACTTCCGCCTGGCCAATGACTTTGGGCGGGGCGCAGGCGGTGGTTTGGGTCCCAAGCCTGGCGGTGGTGGTTCCGGTGTGCCCAGTGGGTCAGGTGGATCGGTTGGAGGTGGAGGCAGGGGTCGCACTCCTGGCAGGACAGGTGGTACAGATTACCTAAAGCCCAGCGGCGGGGGCGGAGGGAGGGATCAGGGCGAGGGAGATGCTGGGCCGGGGGATAATGAGCTTGGTTCGAGTGGTGACAATGGAGAGGATGACGTCGGGCTAAGCAGCAGTTCCAGTGGCTCCACCTCTGTGCACGGCAAGGAGGACCGCAGGGGATACCCAGCAGGAAGCTCCCAGCGGGGCAGCACCCGATATGATGGCAGTAACTCGGAGAGAGGCGGTAGCAGCAGCACGAGGATAAATGCCAGTGGCACGAGAAACAGGAACCGCTTCAGTGGCGGCAACAGGGGCAGCGGCTCCTCCGAAAGGGGCGGAGCTGGAGCCGCTGGCCCTGGATCAGGTGGCGTGAGAGGAGGCGGGGGCAGCAGTCGTCGTGGAGGCGGAACCTCCAGCTCCTCCGAGGGCGACTCTGGCCTGGGCTACCTGCCGCCCTCAGGAGGCGGGGGATCAGGCACTAGTGCCATCAGCGGACCCGGCGACAACTACCACCTCAACGACGACGATGTGGGCAGCTCGCTGCCACCGCTGGTCACCGCCAACCACCGCATCCTGGAGATCGATCGGGATCGGGAGTGGGTCCAGAGGCACCGCGACTCCACCGTCATCAAGAACGTGGGCAAGTGGTATGTGGGCCTGCCGCCCGGCCAGAGTGTCCGTGCCCATGTCCAGAACATCGACATAGTGCCGCTGGGCGGAAGGATTGGACTCTCCCCATCGGAGGCGCTGCGCCAGGACGAGATTGCCGAGCTGAGTGCCTCCAAGGAGCACTGAGGGAACTCCCGTGTAGCTTGTAGTGCTTAGCTCTAAGTGATTAATGTTGGGCAACCGAAACTGGGTTGACTCCACGTGGAAACTGTAACAGTATTTGAAGCGGAATACAGTCTATAAATGTATGTAAAATGTATCTATAGCTGATTGTGGTCATGTGATATCCGTGGAGTCTGAGTTGAGCAGGTTGGGCTGCAGATTGCGGTTTCCTTGGTCTCCATATAACCATAGGTCTCCGCCTGCCTAGAGCTTAGTTTGCCTTTGAGGCTGGCGGCAAGATGCTGCTGCTGCTCTGGATTGGATTGCTAGGAGTTTCCTTGGCTCGAGGAGCTCAGGTTTACATGGAGTTCAATGGGCACCGGTACTCGTACAACACGGATGGCGATCGCCTGGACCGGAGTGTCCACCTTCCCAACTATGGAGCCACGGCTCCAAGTGCATCTCCCTTGGACTCCCTTAGTTCCCTGCAGTTTGTGCAGCAGGCACTCCAAAGCAGGCAGCCTAGGATCTCCCACCTGGACACATCCTCCCTGACCGACGGTTATCTAACATCTCCTCCTCCTGGCAATCCTCATCCCGTGCAGGCCCGCCGGAACTTTGACTTCAGCACCCACCAGATGGCACATGCCCAGCACACGGATGAGGCGGGCAATGTCTTGGGCAAGTACTCCTACTACGACGAGGCTGGCTACCACGAGCTTAGCTACAAGGCGGGCGCCGGCATCGGTTTCGTGGTCATGGGTGGCAACTTGGCCAAGGCCACCCACTCCGCCGCCGCTGAGCCGCACTCGGAAATCGCAATCGGAAACGGAATCCAAGCAAATGCCTTGACAAGCCTGCAAGAGTTGCATAAATATCGCGGTTACGCGTAAATAAACAAATTAGTTCGAACTACTTGCGGTTGCTTCTTCTACTTGGGTGTTGTGTCATTGAGTTGGAACGATTTGGAGATCGGAAACAGTGTGTCAGCTGTCATGTCGGAAGAACTACGTGATTGGGAAGTAAAATCCATCTAACTGCAGTCTACTTAAGGTAAAGAATGAGCGTCTTAAGGTTGTTTAGAGTGCTTTTATAGAGCGTAAAGTAAGCATGTCAAAAGTATTATCAAAGATGTCTTTCAAGTTGGTGGAATAAGTCACACTGGATTATGTTTGTAAACAAGATAACATTTGTAGGAAAGCTGCGAAGGGAAAGGTTAATTATACGTGGATCTTATGAAGCTTAGTCTGTCGTCTAGTGATGATTTGTGAAAGTTGGAGCAATTTATTTATTGCAGAAATTTCACTAAATCTCACTTTTTGACGTTTAAAATAAAGTCATATTAGACATTAGCTCAGGCTACAAGCTTAAGTGAAGATGTATCAGTCATACCTGGACTTATTTCTATGTTATTATAGCTTTTAGAAACCAGTAAATGAATTGGAATTTAATTTACATTGAACTTTAGCTACTATAGTATGCTATATTAACAAAATTGGAACAAAATCGAGGAGCGATCGTTTTGGATATGCTGAACTTTAATCCTTCCTTAGAAACTTTCCTATACATCAGGTTTTTAGGAAAATTCATCTTTAAATTCCAAAATAAAAAAGCTTTTGGGTACTTTTGAGGTGCTGTAACTTCAAATCGTTTTATTTTTGCTCGACTTTAAAATTAGCTTATAAAATTTTGAAAAATCTGTTAGATCTTCGAGATACCGAATTTTAAATTTATATTGTTATTTTCCCATATATATTGTGAAATTCGCCATATTCACAAATATATGGAAATTTATTGATAAAAGTCAAGATACAATATGTAATTATGGATAATAATTTTTCCAAATTTAAAATGAGTTTTAATGCCGAAATTCGGTATAAATTCAAGAGACGATATCCCGGACACCAATTTAAATTTTTCCAAATTTTAAAAGAACAAGAACAGTTTTTTAAGATGTCATAACGATTGTTCAGATTTAAAAAGTATAGAAGTTTCAGTACTTAAAAAGTACACCAAATCCGTATTTTCTGCACTCTATACTTCATAAAAATTTAAAATAAATTACAAGCACATGAAGGCTGTGTGGTATATTTAATTTATTTCAAAATTCGCATTTAAAAATTGAGGAAAGGAAAACATTGGCAGTTGACGAGCGTAAATGATTGTAATAGCTTCAATTGTTTGTGGCGCGTGCTTTGGCTTAAGACAACCCCTACGATTTATGCATTTTATAATGCCTAATTGGTTTTCCGCTCATAAATATGGTCAGTCAGTCGGTCGGTGCTGGTGCATCCCAAACCCCAAATTGAGTCAGCTCTGGTTTTTATTTATTTTTATTTTGGGTCATTTCTTGTCGGAAAGCGACCAAAAAATAATACCAACATTTGAAATGTTCGACGCGTGCGCGCACTTGCCAAATAATTTGAATCGAACGGAAAGCCTTGGCGGGCGCCTCGTGGCCTAAATAAAAAATATATATTTACCAGGCCAAAACAAGGAAAAGCCCAAGTCCGAATAATTTAATGGCCAAAAATATGATTCAGGCCTCCGCCAACGAAAGTTTCACTGCCGCAATTGGGTTTGATGTCACGAGAGATTTAAGCGGTTAATTTACCCTAAACAAGTTCCAACGCACTCCGCAACTTTCTTCAGAGAATGCACTAAAAGAACGTACAGAAGAGCACTCAAAACCAGAGCCAGCTGACATAGATTCTATTAGGGCTCGCGGAGAAACCACTGGCCACGTTTCCAGCGCTGCTGGTATCAATGCCTCCCCAGCTGGGAACGAGCAGCCGCGGCGGTGCATAATTGGGTTAGCCTGGCAGCAGCAGAACGGCCTGCATTGGAACCACAAATTACGGGGGAGGGGCACAGTCACAGTCCCAGGTGCCAGTTAGCTGTTGTTTCAGCCAGATAAACAACGGTTCTGGCTGGGATTCTGCCTGCTCCGGCGAAGGTCAGGCTTAATTGGCCCAGGCCCGGGCCTAGGCCTAGGCAGCGAACGAACGACATCCCACCGGCAGTCCCGTTCGCCAGCATTTATAAATAGGTCTCAAGGTCTCCGAGTCCCCAGTTCCAGCACCAGCTGCTCCTCCACAACTTCTCCTCTTCTTCTGCGGTTCGATTTATCGCCTTTTGATGGCTGCATTCCAATTGTGTGTCTGGTGGTGCGTGTGGCGCATTTGGGTTTCGGTTTGGGTTTACAACGTGTTGCTGCTAATTTCGTATGCTCCCTCCGGCCGAAACCATAAATCTTGTGGCAATTTTATAGATGCCTGCCAGCCTGCGTGTGCCACAAAGGTCGCTCCGCCCAGTCGCAATCCTGGTTAATCAAGAAATATGCATTATTATTGCCCGCACTTAAGCCTGCCCCCATGGCCCTCTGCAATTTCAGTAGCTGGCAGGCTGGCGCGTCTGAAAAAACCAATAAAGGAATAAATTGCAATCGGATCAGGGGGGCATATGGGGGCGTGTCTCCCCCACACTGTGTTGGGTATACAAAAATTAATGGTTCTGGGCTAATAAGGGTTCTGCTTCTGGCACACAAAACAAATGACTTGGAGCACGAACGCGGGCAGGAAATCAATTCAAATAAAGACTTTGACTCAGAAGAGAAATTCCCTACGTTTGTAATTTAATTTGTGATTTAAATTCAGAAATAGCTTGGGGGCTCAGCCGTAATCCTGACATCTGCTGATACCCGAGAAGTGTGTGAAGTTTTCACGCCGAATTGCCTGTCGGAATCGGAATCGAAAAAACACGAAGAACCCGATCTGCGCGCAAAAAACTTTCTAAAGCGTTTCAGGCAAACATTTTAATTGAATTGCCCAAACAGCCCAATACAATTCATTCATAAGTCTCTTAGCATTTTGGCTTATGTCATGTTTGAGATTCGTTCCGAGCTGATTACTTGCTCGCTTCCCACACGCCTTTCGGTTCTACTCGGCACTTGTAATGGTCAGTCCGGCAGTCACACTCAATCAAGCCAATAAACGGCCAATTAATCAACGTCACCTCAGTGATTTCAGGTGCTAGGTGCTGTGTTAGAAGGAAAAAAACAAGAAACAGAAGCCTGAAGAAGCCCCTGTCAGCACAACGTCTAACAAGTTTCAGTTCACGCAAAAAAAAAAAAGTGCGAAAAAATATTTCCCATATGCAAAACCATTTATTTAGCCCTGGGGGTGGAAGGGGAGATTCCAATCTACGAAATCCTAGACTTGGAAGCCTGAATATCAATTGGCACTGGGACCCAGAGCTGGTACCCACAGAGATGCACGAGCCCAGATAAAAGGCCGGGCCAAGGCAAGGGCCTCGGCTTGCTCTTCCACTCTCTTCCACTCTTTCGCTTCGCTTGGCTTCGAAAGCCCAATTCTCTTACACACCTGATTCGGGCCCTGTTTTCTTGGCCATTTCTCTGCCCGCCTCGGTCGTCGTTTGCATCGCTAATGGAAATGTTATAAACAGAGGCGCTGGGCCCGGCCACCACTCAGTTCATCTTCAGTCGTCGTCTGGCTCGCTGGCTCTTGAGTGGTAGGAGGTCCAGTTCCAGTCCTAGACCCAGAGTGTGTGACAAAAAAATCTTACAAAAAAATAAGGAAAAATATAAACAAGGACAGACCTGAAACAATCGTAAATTTAAAGCTCAGCAGGATTGGCCTGTGGTGAAACCGTGTGTGTGCGTTTTGAGTGTGTTCTGCCGCGAAAGATATATGTACATATAAGCCCTCGTGTCACTCATTCCGTTTCTCGTTCGCAGTTCAAGGATACATTTACAAAGTCAAGGCGAGGATTGGTCAAGAATTTAACGGAACACAGGCCCTACAATGCGCTTTTTTGTTGTAAGTAGAAACGAAAAGAAAATTAATTCTTGAAACACTTCACACACCCGGGTGGGAATTCGAAACGAAACTAGTTTATGCCTGACCGCAATTAATCATTTATTGCTCTCTGTGCTGCCGTTGAACTCATTAAGTCGTCAACTGGCCCAGGTTCGTGCCTTAAGTCTTTCGTTTCTTTCACTTCTGAATTGAAATGAACTTTCACTAAGCGACATTTTTGGGCTTTAGCTTGGTTCTTGACTCGATTCTTGGCCAGGGAAATTAGCCTTAATTATGCTCTGTGCCATATGCAAATATTATTAATTTGGCTAAAATCTTTTTTTGGCTTTATAATAATCAGAAAGCAATTTGTATGCTAAGAGGTACGTATATTAGGATTCTTAGTCATGGCAGAAGCTTACACAAGCTTTGTATTCGACTTTGTTTCCTTTATAAAAGAGTAAGCCTTTTGACTGAGGCTTAAAGGGGGCCTAAAAGTGAAAACCTTTTGGGCGAACGTGACAATATTCTAGCCGTTCCTCAATTAAAAAAGTGAGAATGATTCATTTATACCCTTGCCCAGGTTATTCCTTGAATTATTCATTAAGCCTTACACGCCCTTAAAAGTCCAAATG
Source organism: Drosophila ohnishii (assembly GCA_018905755.1). NCBI lineage: Eukaryota > Metazoa > Arthropoda > Insecta > Diptera > Drosophilidae > Drosophila > Drosophila ohnishii. Next base: position 9,080 of record JAEIII010020713.1, on the reverse strand, counting down.
CGACAAAGCCCGGCTCAAAAGGAACCATTCAATTCAATTATGACCAAAACCCATACAAACACTTCCAATGAAAAGCCCAAAAATTAATTATGGCTCGAAGAACATAAAATTAATATGCCGCAAACGTAACGAAATCATGCGTGGGCTAACAAATGGCAATTAAAGTCTTCTCCCCAACCAGAACAATGGAATCCAATTGTCTGGGGGCTCCAAGAACTCGAAACCAAGTCCAATAAACTAGAAGTGCATTGATATGTTTCTTTTGATTCCGCTGGCTGTTCATAAATTAATAAATTAATGGTCGTTATCCCACACGTCCCAGCCCTGAAGTCCATCAATCTTGGCTCAATTAGCCTCAAAGATTTCTGGAATATCATTGGGAACCAGGGAGACACCTGAGCCCGACCCGACCAGACCCACTTACATCTTGTTTGAGAACATAAAATGCTGCGCTTAAACTTTGCATTCGAAGCCATTAACCCAGTTTATTTTTGGACAAGCCACACCCGATCCGGGGTCTCGTTATGGCCATTCGGAACCAATACTATAGTATAATAAATAAATAAGGCAAACAGACAAAAGAAAGCGCACATAAATACATCTCGCGGGATGCAAGAGTCTTCTTGCAAATCAATGACAACCCAGGTTCGACAGCCTCTCGGCGGCCAGAACGCTTTTCGAGTTACGCTTTGGCCCGGAATCGTAACAGAGCCGCCTAGAGGTTCAGGTCAATGACACAACACGAGCCCCAGCTTTGGCTTCGGCTTTGGCTACAGCTCCAGCTCCAGCTGGCTTTGAGTTCCCGGCTTAGTGACATTTCTGCCAGTGATAGATGGGCGTTCTGGGCGATGCTGGCTAACGGTTGCGTCAATATTGACTTTGCCAAATGCCCCCGATCGGATCCCCGAATCCCCGGGGGAAACCAGACGCGTGGAGCTGGCGAGAGTGAGTCAAATATTTGCCGATCGTGAGGTTCTTGACAATCATGTTGGGTACTTCAGGTATATTCTGTGGTAGAGCCAGCTGTGGTTCTTTTTCTGGCTCTGTCTCTGGGCTGGGCTTTTACTTTTCGAAGAAATTATGCAAATGCTGAGCGGTGACAGCTCCTTTCAGCAATGATAGACTTTCGCGAGGGAGGTGACCGCATTCCAGGGTGGTGCTTTGTGGTATCTATTACGGCATTGGAATACTGAGATTTATGATCTAAAACATAACAGAATCAAGTTTTCTTACACAAAAATTTCTTCAAATAACTTTATGGTTTAGAAAGCTTCACCTTCTTCTGTATTTTTAAAAGAATAATACCTAACCTTGTGTATCTTCCAGCTCTCCACGCTCCTGCTGGCCTCTTTGGCCCTCTGCCAGGCCCAGAACGCTGGCGTCGAGTAAGTACTGCCATAACTAGTCCCAGTCCTAAGACCGATTAACCCTTTAAGTAACACCCTTGCCTGCCTGTGACCAGTGACCAGTGACTGTGTCAACGCTAATGCTCATTCCAAGTAGAAGTTGATGCGCTCGCCTAGAACTTTGTGACTAAAACCGAAAGCCCCGACTTGTGACTAACCCTAAATCATTGCCCCCCTCAAAACCTAATACCAAATCTGACCTTGCATTAGCATTAGCCCCTAGAAGCTAGAGAGACCACCAAAAAACAACCCACTTTCGTTTGCAGAATTCAGAGGCAGCGCCTGGTCAAGTTTCCCGAGGAGTTCGAGGCCAGTGCGGCGCCTCCCGCCTCGGAGAAGGCGGACGAGGCCAAGCGCATCCTCGAGCAGATAGCCAAGGTGAACGAGGCCTTCGGCTATGTGAAGAAGCAGCCGGAGCAGCCCAAGCTGCCGCCGATCCTCGACTCCAGCCAGTACCTGTTCCCCAAGCCAGCACAGCAGCCTTTCCACGCCCATCAGCACCACTTTTCCGGGAGCAATGGCCAGACCCTGCTCGAGCCTTCAATTCGCGCCGTGAAGCTCACAAGGAATGTGACCCCAGTGAACTACAATGTCCCGCCTAGATTGCGACAGGGTCAGGATAACGCGCCCTCCCAGGAGCCGGAGAAGAAGCAGGAGGAGAAGAAGGATCAGCTGTACTTCCGACCCAACCAAGTGGAGCTACCCAAGCCCAGTACGCCGGAGGAGGCCCAACAGCTGCCCGCCCACTTTGTGATCCCCGTGCACCTCTACAAGCTGAACAAGGAGCAGTACCTCAAGGAGCACGCTCCCCAGGAGTACCGGGTCAAGGGCTACAAGATCGTGGGCGATGTGGACAGCTTCTATGGCAAGGCCAAGGCTGCAAAGGCAAAGCAGAGCAAGACCACGCCCAAGTACCATCTCTTCTTCCTGCCCCGCGAACTGGCCCTCAATGAGGATGGAACTCCCAAGAGGGGCAACTCTACCACAACAACAACCACCCGATCTCCTGCTTCCCCTTTGAGCTTCAAGGACTCCCGCGAGAAGCTGATGCACAAGCCCCAGAAGATTCAGCCGAGTTTGGCTCCTGAACTGATCAACCTGAACTCGGTGAATCGCAAGAAAGTTGGCTCCACAGCGAAGCCAGTACGTTTGAGTGGCAAGGAAGCCGAACAGCAGATGCACCAGGGATCGGTATCTGGATCCATTAAGGCCACATCTGCTCCTGTTGCCCTCAGCTCAACCCTGCCACCTTCCGGCGGTCTCCTGCCCAATCACAATCGCTTGAATCCCTTCCGCATGCCCGGAATGAACATCGCCGAGATGCAGAACCAAACCTCGACGGCCATCAAGAATGCCTTCCAGAACATATTCAAGCTGCCCTTCCGGCCACCGATGGCATCTTCGCCAGGAACGGGTCCCGTCATTGTAGGCAGTATTCCTCAGAAGAATCAGGCCCTCGATTCCATGGACTACAAGTGGGACGATGACAATGAGGGCGGCGGCGATGGCATTTCGGATGATCTGGACACTGTGGAGAACACAGCAGCTGAGCTGCAGGACAGCAGTGCCTCCTCGGAGAAGCACCTGTTCCCGCACAGGACGCACGGCCTGGTTCATGCCGTTGGCCAGGTGGCCACCGCCCAGCAGAGCACCCAGAAGCAGGCCCTCCGCGAGGGAGGGATCATCATCCAGCGGCTGAAGGTGCGCAAGGGCGGCATTGCGATCGCGGGACCAGGAGGCGTGGCTACCGCTGGCAGTGGCGGCACGGCGATCGTCGGTCCCGGCGGCTATGCCCTCACCCATCCCCGCAGCCTTACCATTGCGGGACCAGGGGCCAAGGTGATCTCGATACCGGCCAATGTGGACCTGAAGGACGCGCTGGCTCGCACCGATCTGGAGGCGAGGAGTTTTCCGCAGGAGGGCAGGGTGGTGGCCACTGGACCAACGGTCTACTATGCTCCGCCCACGGCGACCATGGAGGAGGAGGAGGAGCAGCAGGAGCAGGGGGGGTTTTGAGTCTGAGGCTTGACCAGATTAGTTAGGAACCGTAGTTGGTATTGTCTAGTGTTCTAATAAATGTTTGTATTTCCCAAATCTCCGTGCTTTGTGCTTTCATCTGTAGATGTATATAGTAGCAATAACATCCTGGTGACTAATCCTCATGGATCCCCACCTCCTGGCATGCCACATTAACCCATTAATCCAAACTGCTTTTATATCTTCCCACAAACTAACCCCCTTTTTGCTGTAAATATTATCGGACTAACCGGCGGCTCTCTCTCCACCATCTTCCTCCCTATGCTTTCCCCTAAACATTATCCTAACCCAAGTGCCTACTGGCGCACCACCAACCTCGAGGCCTGGCCACCGGAGGCCCATGGAAAGCTGCTCCAGGGATCCCAGCTCACGCCCTACGGCGCCTTCCAGCCCGTGCTGCTGAATGCGCCCATCTATGCGGCCCCTCTGGCGTATGTGCTGCAACCTACCACGATCCCGGCAGCCCCCACAGCCGATGCTACAACCGCCAATCCCACCTCCAACAAGGAAAGCTTAGCCGATGACAGCTCCAGCGAGCTGGAGAAGCCGGAAAAGTTGCAAGAGCTGCCGGCAGCAGAGAAGACGCGAACCAGCGGCGATCTCAAGAGCGATTCGGGTCTCCGCTCGGCGATTAGCAAGATTAATCCCGACTATGTGATCGAGGAGATCGTCTCCGTGCCCGGCAAGCTTGTGATCTCCACCTCCTCCTCGGGAGAACCTCTCCGCTCTGGAAACCTTCGCTCTGCCAAACTGCAAAAGAAAATTGCACCCCTCAAGCTAAGACAGATGAAGGTGAATGCACGGACTCCCCCAAAAGTGGAGGCCACGGGAAGGACTAGCACCAATGCTGCCAACTTCCCGCAGATTCCCTTCGGCACCTACTTCCTGCCGTATCAGGCTGGAAAGGTGCAGGGACGCAAGCAGGCGGCCCTCATCCTGGAGCCGCACTCCAAGGCGGTGGTGGGAAACGGTGGCACCGCCATCTCCACACCCATCTCGAAGGCGTATCTGAAGAAGGGCGTGCCCACGAATGTCTACTTCAATCCGGAGTCGGTGGCCATTGCGGGTGTGGGCGGCAAGGCGCACGCCACGGCGGATCTGGAGCTGGATCTGTTCACGTAAAGGAGCAGCAGGCCGAGAGGCCAACTAAGCTTACATGAAAACCATTTTCAGTGACTGATTTCTTAGCTGGATTGTGAGGTATCAGGGTTTAATTTTCTTCTTTAATATTTTTAAATTGTTTGAATCTTAAAAAGTTTTTGGAAACCTATTTAAACACTTAAATTATTTAGTTTTCTCTTACAATAGATCAGTTAGAGTTTATTACTGACTTAATTAAAATGTAGAAATGTTGAATTTATATTTTAAACAAATTACTTTAAATTATCTAAAAGATAATCACTTTCCATATTATCACTTTCTTATGATATGCGATTACAGTCATTCATATTTCAAATCATAAGTTAAAGAATAAATGAATGTTTCTTAAATCCATATCAACCACAATCCACCTAAGAAATAAAATCCTGAAAGTACATCCTACCTTATAGCAAAAACCCAAGTGAAGCTCATCCGAATGGGTAGTTCCTTGCTCCCAGCTCCCCATCATGTTCCTATGTTAAGAACAGAGGCCCTTAAGAACGTGTCATTTCGTAGATTGTAAATAAAGTTAAACGTAAACTGTACAGCTTCCGCATTTGGGTCACCGAGTAGTCCGCTAATCCCCTGTAGATATTCCGATGCTTTCGCCACATCCCTTCTCCCAGCTTTCTCCAGGCAATCCCCGACCCTCCAATGCACTCTCTCTATATAAATACATCTATATGAACCCCAACAAGCAGACACAGATCGCGGGCGGCTCCGCTGGTCTTTGAGGAGCATCCGTACTACGGCGGCCTGAGGGGTCAGCTCCTGCAGCTGCGTCCGCAGCGGGACGGCAGTGTGGGCAGCTTCATCCTGCAGCGCCAGCAGCCGCAGGTCAGGGCTGTGCCCAGGGACGCCGACGACACCATCACCATCTCGGCGGCCAGCATATCGGCCATTGCTGATGGAAGTGCAGGAACCAGCAGCACCAGCTCCAGCTCGATCTCGGCCAGCGCCAGTGACTTCAACCGAATTCAGCTGGCCGCCGCTCGCCTGGTGGCCATTCAGGAGTTGGCCAAGCGGAAGGGCTCTTTCAGCGAGGAGGACAATAAGGTCTATGCCAGCAGCCTGCTGGAACTCGGTCAGGCCGCCCAGAGCTTGGCTATGCTCCAGCAGACCGGCCAGATCAAGGACTTCAGTGTCCTGCTGCAGCCCGATCTCTTCGCCATTCCCCAGAAGCAACCCTCGAACTTCGGCCTGGAGGCCAGCAGCGGCAACAATCCGGCGGACCAGAAGATCGACGAACAGAAGCTGGACGAGGTCACCGAGCAGCAGTTCTCGCCGGACGAGCAGTTCCTGCCGCCCAACAGCGAGGATCCCTACGAGGATGTCAACGACAGCGTCTCCGTGATGGCACCCAAGAAGGATGCCGCCGTGGCCGAGGCCAAGCCAGTGGGTGAGTTTCGAAGAGAACTTTAATTTATGAATATGAAATATATATTTTATATCCTTCAGGTCTCTCGATTGCCGGCGAGGGTGGCGTGGCCTCCTCCAAGCCAAATGCTGTGGCCCTTTCCGGCCGGAATGGCTTGGCCGTTGCCTCGCCCAAGGCCACCGCCATCGCTGGCGTTTCGCCGGAGGAGGCGGCTGCCTTCAGCATCTCGCTGCCCACACGCAACCAGCTGGTAATCAAGAGTCCCAACTCCGCAGCGGAGAAGGCCAGCGATGACTATGACTACAACGATGTGCCTTTGACCCTGGCCCGCTTCCCCTTGACCCGCGAAACCCCGCAGCAGCTCGTTCCTGTTCGTATTTCTGGAGGAGATGCAATTGTAGACAGGTGGCGCACTGCCATTGCCGAGGATTATGCTGCCCGGCAGGCTCAGGCCAAGATGGCCATGGCCAGGGCTCCGCCAACACCCTTCATAAGGACGGCCCCCAAGCGACGCCTGCACTCGGAATAAGGATCGGACCAGGACTCGCTTGAACGCAATGAGATTCATAGTATACGTTGTACAACATTTTGTGTGCCAGCTACCGAATTGCCAATAAAAATTATATATTTATATGCAAACTTAACCAAATTTATTTTTAGATACTGTTTTTATTTCTATAAATAACAAATTCCTATAGGTAACAAGTGCCCCTAGGCATCGAATCCAATTAATATCTGTAAGCGACACTAAACTACATTGTCCAGCATCCCGAGAGAGGCCAATGAACTGGAAGTATCCATCGCTTGTCATCGGAGACGATCAGAAATAGCCAACATATATGGCCAAGATCTTGTAGACTGTCACAGAGAGACAGGACCAGGAGGCGATGCATCTAATTGCTGCGGGAAGTGATTATAGTTTATAACGAAAATACATTTATTTATGCGATTGCCGACTGAATGCAAGCATGTGCAAATCTTGATTAATCTTTTCCGCCAGGCCAGGCTGCATGGAAATAAATTATCTAAGCGGGGAGGGGATCTTTGTGCCTGTGCCTGTGCCTGTGCCCGGCCAGAACGCATTCAATTTGCACCTGAACCAGTTGGCCGCGTCAATGCGGCTTCAATGCAATCTCCGAAGCTACGCTTGACTTCTATTACGCGGCAGGTTTAACAAACTCGAGTGGCTTTAAGGCCTCAGAACTTGGCCGAGACCGAGACCGAGACCGAGACCGCATCTCCGTTGACCATCTGCCATCTGCAACAGCGAACCTGAAACCAGTACCAGTACCAGTACTTGTACCACAGTTTATCTGCAGCCAGCTCCTCCTTTTGGCCATCGGGCATTCCCTTCCTCCTCGGATGGCTGCTGTCTCCCGCGGGAAGCTGGGCATTTCCAGTTCTATCAGTTCTTCTTCGAGGGGAGCTCCAAGCTCTTTGTTCTTGGGATAGGTCAGGGCGAGGGGCCCGGGTCCATGGTCGCACATTATAAAAGGCCATGGCCGGGCAGCGTTGGCCACCAGTTTCCTTGAAGTGGTCGCCGTGTCAACACTGAAGACTGAAGCCACGCTGCGAAGACGAAGACTGCTGTGCCAAGACTGTCTAGTGATAATTTAGATTCTTCTCTTCTCGAGGGGATCGAGCGGATCGTGTGGCCATCACAGAGCTCTGTGTCGACTCGAATTACCTGCCTAGATTTTGGAAAGCAGTGAAAGGCCATCTCAGCCACAACTAAAAGGTAAGTCTGCCTTCCGAATTGTTCCCAATTCGGGTTCTTAGTTCACATTTACGTTCGTTTCGGGTCGAGAAAGTTATCAAGTCTAGGCTTGGGTCTGATTGCAAGGTTAATTTCAGCTGGTTTTAATAGCTCCTAAATTCCTGTTACGGTGTCACAAAAGAAAGGTTGTTCAAAGAACGATAAACAAGCTTTAATTAAAATTTAAAAGACAAAAGAGACTACTCTGGTTTATTAAATTACGAACAAGAAAAAATATTTGTTAAATGGTAAATTTAATAATACCAATTTTGAATGTATAAACCCAGTGAATGAGTTTTGCAAAAGGAATTGGAAGAATTATTATAGTATTATTATATTTCATAGAGATAGATTATTTAATTTTTTCTAAAATAGAATGACATATAAATCATCACATTTAAATGTTATAACGCTGCTGATAAACTTTTTCGAACATTAATAAATATTAATAGGATTGGGGCTACGACAAACCTATTTTTATTTAATAAGTTTATATTTTCTTTAAAAAAAAATGAAACAAAGATTTAAACATTAAACAATTATGTTCAAATATTACAAATAGGTTAGTATAAGCATATTGCTATTAAAACCATTTAAAATTATAATAAAGTGTATATGAGATGTTCTTAAAGTTGTTAATTAATCTAAACGAAGCTTTTGATTCATATAAAATAATTTCTGCTAATTTAAAGTGCATCCCATATCAGTAAAGTCTCCATCTAGAATTTTCTCAAGCCGTCCCAAGTGAGCAATAAACGAAAGACTTAGGCAGCGAACTTGACTCGCACTTAGACCACACAAAGAACATTCTTCGGAGTGTGGTTGGGGGTCCATGGGGACAACAAACTTGACTATCAAGTACCGATTTAAGCCATAAAGCTGCTCCCAGTCATTAGCCAGTATCTACACTAGAAGTGCTTGCCGAAGAAGCTCCAATGGCCGGGGGCCAATCAATTGCAAACCGGTTGATAGCCACTCGATCCATGTATAATAGTGCACACTCGTTGCGAGGAGCATCCTGTCCGGCCAGGCAACATGCAACATGCAACATGCAATTACACACGGACGCACACAGGCGCGCCGAATAACGTTAAATTTAGAATGGACTTTGGTGCGCTGGCAGGAGCGTGGCTAAAAATAAAGCCGCGACTAGACCAGTTTGTCGGGAAAGTTACACCAAGAATAAAATATGTTAAATTTATTAAAGGCACTGCAGGTTCTGGAGATTCCGAAAGGAACCCTCTCGAAATTGAACTATTAACATTGATTTGGCATACTTCAACTTTATGTTTTAATTTAACTTATCACTAACCTGTAAATTTAATGTATTTATTTATTTATTTATCTAAAGCTAACAGATAGC
>JAEIII010020711.1:0-27189 GCA_018905755.1 Drosophila ohnishii | reverse complement strand
GCGGGCTCAAAGGATTGCCAATTGAATATATGTATCCATTATGCATACACGGGATTAGCCAGATGGCTGCCTAAAGGATTGTCAAGAAGCCAGCCAGACAGGCGACATAAAATATTGAACTTGGCCTAAGTCCTTGTTGAGTCCTTGAAGTGTGAGCTGTGCAAAATAAACACAAACACACATTTCGTCTGTAACATAAGCCAGAAGTCAACACACTTTTTCCCATTTGAAATTAAAAGTTTAACTTGAACACTCGTCGATTGCCGGCAAATATTTACTTAATGCTCATTTGTGTGCTTTATTTTTTTTGCGAAAAATTCGAACACGTTCAGTTGAGAGGAAAAAAATGTAATGGTTTGCGGCTGTTATTGACAAATAATTGAATTGCGAAAGCAATTACGTGGAATCTGTTTATTTAAGCAGCAAATGTACAGACTTTTAAAGAAACTCCCCCTCGCTTTAGTGATTTTTTAAGCAGTCTGTGTGGCAGTGAGTGTTTTTTGTTGTGCAACGATTATGCTAATGAAAGGGCATGTCCTCAGCCTGGCTATTCTTCTTTCGGAATTCCCATCACAGACAGTTTGCCCATCGCACATGCCGGTCACGTAGCCATCTAACATGAATCTGGCTAATACAATTAGAAGCAGCAGACAGCCAAAGGGATGGGAAGGCCAAAGAGATAGACGGGCTGACAATTGAGTTTCGGGATGTCAAATGTTTCAATTAAAACTCGCGAAGGATACGGAATCCATTCTCCTGATTGGAGGACAAAGGGCGAGGGACCGGATCTTGAGCAATAGTAGCAATCATCAAATTGCTTCTAGCAAATCAAAGATGAACAAAGGCTGGGAAAAATACGGAAAAACTGGGAAATCGACAAAGAGAGAGAGAAAGAGAGAGACTGAGGAAGAGAGGGAAAAACAGGAAGTCGTATAACGAGAAAGGAAAACAAAGCAAAGCTGCGGGGCATTATCTTAATTATGCAAAGCCGAATCGAAGGGGTTATGGTGTAAAGGTCTTAACCCACTTCTGACGAAGGACAAATGCCTCGAGAAGTGCCAATAATATTCCCTGAGCCCATTCAAGCGATTAGCTCCACTTGAACCAGAGTCTCTTGGTGGATTTTAATTAAACAAATATAATATTTTCGTATAATCTAAAAGCTTTTGTGCGGGTTTTGTTCAAGTATTTGGTTTCCAACATTTCGGCGATATTAAATTTCCAACTTTTCAAGGAGCCTCTTGAAAGCCTTGCTCAAGTATCACTTTTCCTGCGGTCTGGCCGAGTATAATTGATGATTTATTTCAATCAATATTGAATGTAAGCAAATTTCGGTGCATAATGGGTTAAGGCTTATGGCCGCTGCCACGCACATTTATCATGTGCTCGCCATTTCTTTTTTTCTTCTTTTTTGTTACGACAAATTCCAAAGTCAAAGTCAAAAGGGGGTGCCCCAAATAAACCCGAATGGAATGTGGAATGGGGCTGGCAAGGCCATTCCGTGTGTGCCATAAAGCACTCTGAGCCTGCGAGACCCGCCTCTGGTAGCCCAAAAAATTCCAAGCCTTTTTCCCTGCCAGCCTGCGAGCCTGCGACACGTGCAAAGTCGAGTTCGAAGTTGAAGTTTGAATTGATTGCGTGCCAGTTGTGGCAATGCCGCTGCCGATTGGGGGCGTTCCAGGAGGCGTATCTGTGTGGGCGTGGCCGCCCCGATAACAAATGCCTCTCGCTTGGCTCTTGTGCTGTGTGCGTATTGTAATTAAAATGACGAAAGCAGGAGCGCCAAAGTTTTAATAAACTGCCAAAATAAATACGAAAAGGAGAGCGAGAGAGTGCGCGCGAAAGGGAATTGAATAAACAAAGACTGAAAAAGTTGTAAGCGGATTGCAGGGGATAGATGGTGGGGAAGGTGGGTCCCAGGATGAAGGACGCAGGAGCAGGGGCAACATAAGTACTTTGTATTAATAACAGAACCCGGCAAGGACTGAGGCAAGAGTTGCGGCATCCGCAAATAACTGGAATTGAAACTGGAGTGCCTGGGAGGGAAAAAGCCGAGCAGGAAAAGCACTGAGGGAAATATTATTGTTATTTTAAGGAACTTGTGAGTGCAAAATAAATAAATAATGAAATAAAATATGTATAAAAATATATAAAAAGAAGTTCTTGGAATTTATTGTGTTTAAATGGCTAATCAATTCTGCAGAATATTGAATTTATATAGCTGTATTTCAATAAAGAAATCAAGAGCCACCTTTACCCCTTTACACCTCTTCCTGTTTAATTTATCGTCTTATTTATGACTTTATCAGAAGAAGACAGAAAACCATAAATACTAAATACTCTTTGTTTATTTTTCTCGCCGTGCTGGCATAATTTTTCATCATGGCGTGAAGAGCAAACTGTTTACATTTGTTTTCCTCACTCAGGATCCAGGACACAGGACAGGCCGAGGGCGAGGCAAGGCGATGCCTGGGGCAACATGTTCATTATGCCAACGGGCAGCAGCTGAGACGACCTTGTTTTCACAGGTGCGGCTCATTAAATCACCACCGGTAATCAGTGAGTATTTCCCGAAAAAGGCTTCGCGGGTTAAGGTTAACCTCCCAACTCCCTTCCCCACCCACAGTTTGGTGTCAATCACAGTTGGCTTAATTAACATCGTTGGCCCGCCATTGTGGAACAGATTTCAGCGCATAAATTCAAATCAGTCTGCAAACTTTGGCCATAAAATGCCGGGAGAGGCACTCCGAACTAAACATAACATTTACTACATAGCGGGGGTTTTAGAGTGCTCGCAATAATAATAATAAGAATAACAACAATGATCATTTTGCATGATTTACGAGTGCAGCTGGCAGACCTCTGCTGCTGTTCGTTCAATGGCCATAAATTCTCATCAATAAATCAAATGTAAAAGCGGGGATGCCGCGATGTATGAACCGCTGTTGGTACCTCTTAGTGGGGGATATACTTTACATAAACCATAACCACAGTTTCAGGAATATATCTTTCTCATTTAAATATTTTTCTATTCTTAAAAAAATAAATAATAAAGGTTCGCCTTGAGCAATTTAGTTAGCAGGAATACTTTTCACCCAGCAAAGGGTACTTCATGGTCTGCCATTTTTTTTTCCCAACTTGAGAGTGTTGTGTTTGTGTGTTGTGCGTGTTTTGTGTGTGCTTCAATGCGGGTGAGAAGTGTGGCAAGTGACATGTGTCACTCCATAATAATCGCATTTGCATGGAGCCATGAGCGGCAGCCATGAATATCCAAACAGAAACTTAACTACATAGAAGCTCTGCGCTGATGGGCTTTGAAGATCTTAGACCTAATCACGTTTCGGGTTCAAGTGGGGGCTATTGGGTGTTATTTTTTCTTTTGGGGTATCGATTTCGTTTTCGATTTCCTAGGGATACTTACAGCTAGACACTCGTACGATTAAGTATACGCATAGTTGATTGCTTAGTCTCGGGGGACGCGCTGATAATACTTACAGGTTTGCTGAGAGGGGTCGGTCATTGGGGTAGGGGTACCAGGACCTGGAAGGTTGCAGGGGGTCACAGGACTTGGGAATAGGAACCTAGAGCAGCTCCGTCTCCATCTGTGCGGCCTCCACGGTCTCCACAATGGTGGCCGTGGCCGCCGTGACCGAATCTCATGGGACGTAGCGCGTGGTCAGCGCTCCATCGTCGTCGTCGTCCACCCGCAGGCCGCCGCATCCGCAACATCCGCCGGCACAGCAGGCGAGGCTCAGGCAGCCGCCTCTTGGTCAAATTGCGGACACCTGCTCCAGTTCGGCGCTGGAGCGACCCGAGTTCATCACCACCACATTCTTGGCGGCATAGTCCGTGATGAAGCGGTCGCTGTTCCGCGGATGAATATTGCCCACATCCTGGGCGCAGCACCAGGGATTGCGCATGGTCAGGATGCGCTTGAAGGCGTCGCGGAACTCCTTGTTGAAGATCGAGTAGATGATCGGATTGAAGGCCGAGTTCGAGTAGCCCAGCCAGGTGAGGATCTTGAAGGTCTGTCCCCCAATGCAGGTCTTGCAGAAGGCGGCCGTTATGTTCACGCAGAAGAAGGGCACCCAGCAGATGAGGAACACGCCCATGATGACGCCCACCGTCACAGCGGCCTTGTGATCGGACACATGGTACGGCGAGCTATGATGCAGATTCCGAACCTTGAACTTCTTGGGCGTGTTCTTGGGTCGACGGATGCTCTTGTAGCGCTGCTTCTCGGCCACCTCGCCGGGCCGGGTCACTGCCTTAATGGACTTGACATGCTTCTGGGCGTAGCAGTAGAGCCTGGAGAAGGATTTTAGAGAAATTTAAGGTTTAAATCTTTAATAAAAAGTATTTAAAATGTATGTATATTAATAATTTAATATTTCCAAGGCAAAAGGCTGTAGTTTGCTGCTATTTAAATACCATAATTCCATAACTATGTATATCATATCTACAATACAGTTGTCCCCTGTGCAAACCCAATTAATGGCAATTATTTTGTCACCTAATTGAATGGCTTGTCATGATTTTGCTGCCTGTTTTGGTTGATAACTGGCTACCAGTTACCGGGGCTTTGTAGTTACTGGTTACAGCTTGTAATTGATATGATAATTATTCACTGGGGCCACTTGGCATGTCAATTAGATGCAATCTGTGCCCAGCCGCCGTCAACAAAGGCTCCAGGGAAGCGAACGCAACGTACGGACTATCGCATATCCCATTTTCCACTCGAATTGTTGCTGCTCTGAGCCAACAGTCCTTGCCTTGCGGCAGCCAACAAATAAACAGGAGAGGAGGCATATGTGCCTGGTAAGAGTATTTGCTGGCCAATGGCCAATGGCCAATGGGCACATAAAAAGGATAACACGACCTAAGCAGGCCCAGGCACAAATTATGACGATAAAAGTATATTTATTCTGTAATTTAACCGAAATTTGATAGAAAATTCCAATGCCAGCCACCGGGGGATCCATTTGTGCGGACACACAGAAGGACGTGGCAGGAGGCGGGGTCCTGGCCAATGGCTGCAAATCTCGTTAAGCTAAAATGGCAACGTGCCGCTGGGCGAAACGTTGATGAGCAGCTATCGCTATCCTGTTGCTGTGTGCGGGTGTGAGTGTGAGAGCGAGTGCGAGTGCCAGTGTGTCCTTGCCTAGTCCCTTTGCACACGCCCAAGTCTTTTTCCTCGCCGCTCCTGGGGATTACTTAGACGGACACTAATGCGTGCGCTTATTTGCTCAACCCAACGGAGAACCCCAACCCCATCATGAAACCCTCAATCCTCGAGCCTCCTTCCTGTCTTTCTCTCGTGCCTGGGGGCCATTTCGGAGCACGAAGTCCTTGTGGCATTTTTCTGATATATTCAGCATTGCGATAGCGCAGCTAACTTCGTCAGTTTTTACAACATTTTATTATTTACTTTTTACTACTTCTGCCTCGGTGGCTCTCACCATTTGTTTTGCTTTCTGTTGGAAATGCCCTATCTGGTGAGGGTATTTAAATGCAGAAAGGTATTTGGAAATCCAAGTAAAAAATTGTGTAAAATTAAGTTAAAGTATCTAGCTACAGATATGTATTTTTTAGCGGTAGTTGAGATTGATCTTACAGCAATTTTGTATTTATAAATAAACTATCTTAACTGCATCTAAATTGTGGAATTGGAAACAATTTTTACCTATCCCTGGCTTTTACAAAGTGATCACGTTTAGTTTTTCATCTAATTTATAGATATCCTTTTTAGTTCTTAAACTGAAACTTACTTAAACTACTTGTATTTTCTTTACCCTAAACTCTTTGCAAAATGTAGGGTATATAACATTTGAGATATATGTATGTAAATAATCTTGCATTTATTCTGCTTCCTGTATTTTTTCTTTTATTTTTGGTAAGCGCATAAAAACATTTGAGTTCACGCTTTGTTTTCATTTGCAAAGATTTCGGGCAAAACTTTTGGTTTGCCTGAAGGAAGTTTTCCTGCCTTGTGGTTTCTCTATGGGCAAACATAACGAAAACCCTGGGCTATTTGTATCTACATAATTGCAGGCTGAAGGCGTTTTGGAAAATATCTTTCCTTCTTTTATGCATTTCATGTTTTATGCACAGCGAAACTTTTGCCGCAATCTGGGAAGAGTTTCTACATGGTGTAGGATAACAAAATAAATGCACAAAAAATACAACAAATGGGGACAACTCTTAGTCAGTTTAGTGAAATAATAACAGGGAAGTTGTATTTAAAATTAAAATGATATAGGAGCCTAGAGAAGCGACAAGAAGTCAGGAAATAAAAAAATGTAAGAGTAAACATTTAAAAAGAGCTAAAAGCTAAAACACACTTCTATATTTAATCCCAATTTTCTTATATTTACTTACCGACAGTAAATGCCAATCATGACCACGCAGGGAAAGTAGAAGCTGATGCAGCTGGACACCACGGCGTAGGTGGGCGTCAGGTCCAGGGCGCACGTTGGATACTTCTTGCCGTTGTCCTCGAAGATCAGCGGCTGGTCCGGCCGATGGATGCCCAGCGAGATGGGCACGAAGGAGACGAAGGCGGCCAGCAGCCAAATGGCCGCGATGGTGATGACGGCCACGCGTCTCGTCACCCATCGGCCATATCTGCAAAAAAGGGAACAAGAACAGGAGGCGTCACACAGGGTTAAGCAAAAGGGTTGCATCAATTTGCGGCCAAGGAAGCGGAAATACACGCGCCGCCATGCTGGGTAGCCCCCGTTGTCACCCACACATTCTGCTAATGCCGCTGCCCTTTTGCCCTTGTGAAAACGTGAAAAGCCACAGGCCACACTCGAGAAAAGTTTTCCCTTAACTTGCGATATTTTACCAAGCATTTTGTGCAGCTTTTAAAAACTCTCGTTTAATTAACTCTAAAGTTTTATTATTTAGAAATGACGCTTACATACTATAGCCGTCTCATTCTCGCAAAAAAGTGTTTGTCAATACAATATAGGTGTTGGTCAGTACAAATTTGGTGTTGGTCAGTACAAATTCGGTGTTATATAATGTCTAACAAATTCAAAATACCGCCTCCTTCATTGAGTTTCAAACTTTTAACTAAAATTATAATACCCGGCAATGGTAGCTTAGGAGTCACATTATTAATAATTTATTCTCTCATTATATTAGTTAATTTTAAATGGCAAATATAAATATACATAATTTTTCTGTGTGTAAAACAGCTGTGGCAACACGTGTGAGATGGGAAACTGAAAACAGGGAACTGGCTGCTGGGAACAGGGACTGGAGGCGTGGACAACATGAACATGGGACCGTGTTGCGATGTCCTGATATGCTGATGTCCTGATTGTGGCTTAACATGTCGCTGGCAATCCCTCAGCGGCTCCAGCAGCCATTAGACAACATCATTTTCGGGGTGTGTGCGCGACAAGTGTTAAGGTCCGCCCCAGCACAGGGAGTCCGAGTCCTGTAGCCGGGATCAGGTAGATGCTCCCGGACTCGAAACCGAGTTCGGGTCAGTCAGCATGTCATTAATTACTCGACAAATCGCCCAAAACCCCGAGAACAAGCCGCACATACGCATTGCGGCGATGGCGAATGCCAATGGCATATGCAAATCATTCTCGCTCGCCCTTTCCCAGCACTTCGATTTCGTTTTTTCGGGCAGGAAATGAGCAGTCTGTACAAAACCCAAAAACCAAAAAACCCCAAAAACCAAGGAGTGTGGGCAAAGGGATCCGGATCCGGATGAGGGTCTGGGTGCCATATGCCGCATCATTTTGGCTTGTGCAGGAAATCAAACAGAATAATTCAATTTCAATACAAAGACGCACTCGATGACGCTCACTCAAGGACGGCGGCGGCGGAACGACGACAAAGCGGAAACGGAAGTTTATGTAATTGTATTCACATACAAATTCAATTTCGTTTTCGGCACGAAAATTGATTTCCATGTGACGAAAGCCCAAGCAGTCTCCTCAGGCACCTAACCGCCGATGCCAATGGCCAACCTGTCAGGAGTGTTGCCGAGTAAGGATACTCTAGTTTATTTAATGAAATATTTAATACAACTAAAATTACTAATAATTTGGAAGTAGGGATTATTTTTAAAGTTTTCCGAATACTTTAAAAATTACTTTCGATTTTGATAAATTAATAAATAAATTTAGATGATAACTTTTTGTTTTGTAAATTAACTACAAGTTTGAATACCAAAAGAGAATCCATAAAAGTTGTCACCTATATTTCATTGTATCCCCTAGAATTCCCTCTATGTTTCACCCACTTTGTGTGTTCATTGTGCCACAAAACGGAGGTGAAAACCGAGCAAAGCCAAGTACTGAGTACCATCACTGCCAGACCTCACCTGGATCCCTATGGCCCGCACACTAATTCAGTGTCTTAGAGTGGCTGAGGTAGCGCTTTGATATATGCACATAAACCTGCAGCCATTAGGTGACACACGATTTCCTGGCACAAGAACGAGGACCTCCACTCGTCCTGAAGCACCGGAGCACTGGCGGAGCCAATCAGCCATCGATGGGCTAATTGAAATCGTGTGTGAGGGTGTTCCAGGTGGCTGCAGCAGCAGGAGAGTGAGGCGAGGAGACCGAGCCAAGTGTGTGCCAGGAGCAGGCATTTGCTCTGGCTCTTGCTCTTGGTCTTCCTCTTGCTCCGAACCGAAGGACATTTGCATTTAACGCTGGCAGCTTGACTGGCTGCGTGGCATGCGGTGGCTTTTGTGTTTGTCCCACATGCACTCAAGAAATTACCACAAGGCACGCACAATGATCCTTCCGCAGGGGCTCCCCGGTATCCTCCTACTCATCCCCGTACCGCCTTCTTTGTGGCCATCATTTGCATAGTTTGAGTTGCTTCTTTCGCTCTTTATCCTGCTCCTGCCACGTCAGCTTGGCCGCCAGCTTGTTTGCCTTTTGTTTTTGTTTTTTTTTTTATTTCTGTGGTCCTGGTCTTGGTCTCTGCCTCCTTCTGGGTCCTGGCAAATTTGATGACTCTTTATGAGCGTTTTCGTTACTGTCATTGCTAGCACGTGCTTGCTGCACCGTGGATCCAAAAGGTGACGCCAGTTACTGAGGAGGACTCCTCTTCCCTTCGATCTATATCAGAGTCCTGATGGCTGCCCTCCTTCTGGCCGCTAAGCCGGTGATTATCTTGTCAGCAAAACGACGTAAGTATTAAAGTCTGACGGAGAAGAGTCTGTACTTTAAAGCGCTTTAAACTGTGACTTATTTTTAATATATTAAAAGATTAAAGATATATTTTAAAGACCTTTTAGTGTTGAGAGAGAGCTTGAAACCTTTTTGTTCCCTAACAAGATTTCAATTTCCTTCTTTAAAACCATCTGGGAGTAATAGAAAATACTTGTTCCTTACATTTCATTGATTTATCCTCAATAATCCCCAATCTAGTTTCAATCTTTGCGCAATAAAAGCATCTCAGGTATCCCCTGCGATTTTGGGTTACAACCCCATAGTTTTGAGTTTGAAATATCCTCGACCACGACCAAGACACCATCACGAAATACAATTACACAAAGGTTCCCAAGTGCGTCATTGTAGCTGGAGAACGAACAGGTTTTGTGCGGTGTGCGTTTAAGTGTGGCAGCTCCTACCCCCAGACCCACGCAAAAAAACAAACCCCCGAAAAACCTCGTCCTGTCCCCTGCGGCAAACTTTCATTGTTCTTTCAGTTTTTATTGCAGTTTAAAATGAATTTCACATATGCGCCTGACAGTTACGATGATGACAGGCGCCAAAGTCAACCGACAATGCCAGCAGAACGCGAAAAAAAAAACAACAACAGCAGCAAAGGCAACTTTGAGGCATCAACTTGTCACATAAAATACGCAAAAATTTCTCATCTTCTGGGTTCTGGGGTTCAGGACGTCGCTTCATCTTCACTTTGTCTGCTACTAATTAAATTTGCACGCGCTTTTTATCCAAATTGTTTTTGCCAATTTCCACCGCCACCGCCCCCAGGAAAATCCACGGCGAGCGCAATTAAATTAAACGCCTGCAATTATTCTAAAACGCTAAGAAAATATACTGAATCAGCGATTCTCTCTGCCTTGCGACAGCTCCTAGATGAATGGGCCTTGGGGGTGTCCTTTGGGTAGGCTCAGGGTCCTTCTATGTGGGAGTCGAGTGGGCGTTATCCTAATGAGACGCCGGCAAGGAATGCGCCACGCTGCTGCCTCCACTTTGACATGCAAATAAATCAGATTTACATAAAGAGCGCGTCTGGTGTTGGACCAAGGATAGCGATATATATATTCTAGACATAGAAGGACACTGAGAGAAAATACCACAAATAGTCAGAGAGAGGAACCGGAAGCAGTTTTTGTAGAGCCAGAATTCAGTTGAAAAAAGGCCTGTATAAATATTTAAAACAAACATTTCTTTTCATATCTTTTAAGACAAAAATGTCCCCAATTTCTCTCAGTGCTTGACCAACAGCTACCATTTCTCAGGCACAAAAGGTGGCCAACTGTGCTCTGCGCTGCGCTGAGTTATCCTGCAGTCAAGTTGCCTTTGGCGTGGCTCCTTGAGATTCAGATTCAGACTCAGGTTCAAATCCTTCTCGCCCAGATTCAGGCTCAGCCTCAGTCCCCGAGAGAAGATGGTGAGGTGTGAGCGACAGCTTGACATTTGAAGTGTAGGGTGTCTGGGGTGGTGAAGGTACCTCGCCCTGGCCCAAGGTGCAAATGCAAAACGGATCCAGGTGGCTAAACTCAATTTCACGACGTCGCTGACGGAACTTGGCCGGCGGCGGCTAAGGGTCTGAGGTCTGAGTGTCTATGCAAATGTCATTAACCCAAGGGCTCAAATTAATATTGGACAACATTAGGACGGTCTTAATCAGCGTTTGAATTGCACAATTTACATCAAGAGTAAATCTATTATTGAGTTTGGATAAGGGATAAGGCAAGTTAGATGGATTTTTGAAGTATTTCATGAAGAAAATGTTGTAGAAATGTGGAGTTTAAGAAAGCAACAAGGACCAAGCTTAGTTTATAGTGTTTGTCATGTAATATAAATAAATAATTTAAATAAAGTAAAAGTAATTGTTTTAAAATATTTTTGGAAATACTTAAAGCTTTTCCAATTGCAAAGGAAGATTGTTACTGATAATCATGACTTTTTAATAATATTTTAGGCTAAACACACAAAGCTATTGCTTTATTTGGAGGTCAGTTTCTCTTATAAATAATCCCTGATATAATAAAATCACATTCCTCTCCATGTAGAGGACCTCTCAATGCATCAAGCAATCAATCAATCAATTTGTGTCATTCACCGCGTCATCAACCTTTCGATGTCAACTCTGGCTGACGCTTTGCCCTCGCTCTCCCCCTCTATCTCTCGTAAACTGCAACCTGGTGAAAAATCTATGCCCTTCCTTGCTTAATTTCACTTTCAATTCCATCTATGCTTGTACCGCCCCCATTTCCCTGGTCGAAGGACAAACGGAATTCAAAATCAGGGAAAAATGTTCCATGAAAATTGTCAGGACAGACTGCTCCTCCTCCTCCTTCCCAATCCCCCGCCAGGGAGAGCTCATTTAAATCCTTTTGCCGTGGCATACAAAATTGTGCAATCTGAATTTTCAGCTCGCTTCGGCATCAACTTGCCACATCAATGGAGCGTTATATGCTCGCCAACTCGTTACGTGAACCGAGCCACACAAAAGATACACAGATAGAGAGATGGATGGATTGCTGGAGGGAAGGATTGGGATGGGAGGGATGCTGGGATGCTGTTAAATTCACAGAATGGCGGGGGGAGGAGAGATACAAATGTCGCACAGCATTTTTCATAAGCGAATAAGCCACCCCAGGTGGCAACAGGAAAGGCAACAAAACAGTTACGGGATGGTGGTGCCTGAAAATAAAAAAAAAAAAAAATATTTTTCTACTTTTGGCTTTTGGCTGAAAATAGCATCAAAGGATTTATTATGGCTCTTTCATGGCGCATGGCGCTGTGGTGGTGGGGTTAGGTCTCTGCCAACTGTCTCGATTTGCCATAGTTGCCCCCTGTTGCCTCTTAGCTGGCGAGGACCCTACATAACCCCACCCCATCCCAAAGGCTTCCTGCAATCATTTCGTCGGGTTGCTCCCCAACTGAGCCAGCACCGACCCCTAGTGGCTGTCAGCGACTTGACCAACGTCATTTTTAACTCAGTTCTGGAACACTCAGAGAAATGTTGGGTAAATAGTGTAAGAGGGTTATAAAAAAGGAATTCAAAGCTTTTGAAAGTGTGCTTCATCTTAGGAAGAAAATATTCCTACATTTTGAAACCTCTTTTATAAAATTCCCTTACTTGTAACTACTAAATTTTATTTTCAGTGCCTACACACACGTCAAAATAACAAAAGTCTAGAGCAAAGTAGAGACAAAGGTTCACCCACTCAGAAATGAAGGAATTCAGCTGTGGCTGCTGACACATAATAAATTTTTGCGTTTGTTCTTGGCCGCAAATGTAATATTCGTATGCCAAAAAATGTTTGCTGGCCAGAAGCTAGCAGCACTTGTGCGGTTGGTCGTCTGAGGCATTGTTGAAAATTTAATTAACACACAATTGTTGTGGTCCAGACGGACCGGAGTGAAGGAGATGGGAGGCTTTGGGCACTTGATAAACTAGTTTCAAGTTCTGCCGAATGCCTCCTTTGTGCGAATCGCTTGCTCTCGCCGGTGGAAATCAATTTGGGCTGCCAACAGGCAGCACAACTGCTGACTGCTGACTACAAAGCTGGCTAACATGGCTGGCTGGCTGACTGGCAGCATTTTAGGGCCCGACGGCAGCAGGACAAGCTCATTGTCGTTGACAAACACACAGACTCCTGCACTGTGAATACACCTGAGGCAGCAGGATTTGATTGTCTCCGAGGCTTCCTGCCAGGCTATCGCCGGGGATAGCAGCTGGAGGAACGTGCCGGATGCGCAAGGTAGATTGAACGGCGATAATGGAACATTGGGTCTACCCTCAGTCGGGCTGAGAGATGAAGTCATTTTTAGCGAGGTGACACCAATACCTGCCAGCAGGATAGCTTATATATTTAAAGGGAGCTAGGGAATAAATTAGGGGTTCTAAATTTATTGGGCATTACAACTAATTTGAGTGGGTTTTACAAATTTTAAAGGGAAGCAGGATAAGGTGAAAGGTAAGAGGAGTCTTTAGGGAAAGAAGGAGAAATTTAACATCACATGGTATACGAGATGTTAAATATAACAATTTTATCTTTTAGGAAGTAACAAGATTCAAGCTTTAATATATCCTATTATTTATTTAATTTAAATTAAATAGTAATATATATTTTTATTTTTTCAATTTAAAGGTAGCTCCTCCTTCGCTTTTTGTATTTTTTTCTACAATTTTCTATTATCTAGAGAAATCATAAAAGATTCCAAAAGATTGTGCAAGAAACTGCCAACTAGTAACATTTCTATAGCAACTCAATTATGGAGCAACCCCTCCCTCTGCCCTGTCTTGTCCAAACTGCCCTTACTGCCACTTTCCTCCACTTTTCACCATCTGGTAATGACACTTCTTTTGTTACTTATTTTCTTGGCCTGACCCGAAGAGCATGACTTGGCTGAACTTAGTTTGGCCCGCAAAACCACAGCTGAAATGCTGATCCAAAAGTGCTTACTGCCAACTTGAAGATGAACTCGCAAGATGAAGTGCCCAGAAAAAGAGGGGAAAAAAAACAGAGTGGCCCTCGTAATGCCACATAAATCTGTTACTAATGAAACAATTATGAGCCTCGATTAATGAGCGCCAGTGCCATAAACAACTCGAGTGCTGGAAACGGTGGTACAAAACGTGACGGGCATGACAACGCGGCGTATGAGTAACGTCCATACACACACACACACGGCGTATGAGTAACGTGCATACAAAGCACCTGCGATGGCAGCCAGCCGAACGAACATTAATGAATCGATTTTACCCGGATTCTGACAGCCCGGACAATTAGTTATCGATGGGATATTTTATGCAGGTGACACAATCACTCACCTGAGCGGATCCTTGATGTGTATGTAGCGGTCCATCGAGATGGCGCACAGGTTGAGTATCGACGCCGTCGAGCACATGACATCAAAGGCCACCCAAGTATCACAAAATTGCGCTCCGAAGATCCAATATCCTGCAGGAGAGAGGCGATACAAAAAGAAACGTAAGGGGAGTGTGAGTGAAACGAGGCTTTGATTGCTTGTTTAAAATACTTAATAAGTACTTTCTGTCTGGACGTGGCGGAAATTGCCATGTTGCGGCCGGACGGAAAAAAGTTGTTTCATTTGCACGAATGCAACAGGGGGGGTAGGAAAAGCGGAAAAGCAACTAGTGTTGCTTGCTGGGATTTTTTAGCTATTTTTTTGTGGGGTTTTCTGAGAGTTTTTTACTTTAACTTAAGATATTTATATAAAGATTTCATTGCTTAAAAAGCTTATTAATGCTAAATTAAGGTTTAATGATTAACTTTTCCTATAAATAGGATCACGATAGTTTATCTCACTTAAGAGAACATACTATAAATTGATTTTGTTTGTTCTAAAAATATTTTTAATGAACTAAATATTTTTTTAAATATTTCCAGCCTTGTATTCTTGTCTTATTTAATTTGTCTTAACTTATTGTAGCTTAACTTATATTTCCTTATTATTCTAGCTAGATAAACCATCTTTTTTAAGGACAACACTGAAAGCAAGGGCAACGGCAGCGAGTGTCTTGTTTTTATTTATTCACGACGTAAATTGAGTTTAAATGATTTCATAAATTCATTTCCGTTTCCTGGGCGCTCTGCCTTTCAGCACTCTTGCCGCCATGTGAGCCATTTAAATTTCATTCTCTGGCCAAAAGTGAAAACAAATAATTTATTTTCACGGGCTGCCTGGTAAAAATTTCATACATAAGTGCGTTGCAAGTCGATTGATGTCCCGTGCGTGACCAGAAGCGGATGTCCTTTGAATTTCAGCACACACACACATGAATTCAATCACTGATTTGCCACATAAAAAGCTTATTTATTTATTTATTCCTGGCTGGCTTTCGACCGATGATTTGGGGGCCGGGATAAGAATATGCATATCATGCTCGTTGCGGCTTTCAGGCCAGTTAATCAAGCGTGTGCCAGGATACGGGATACGGCACTTAAATGGCGCAGGAAATGCCAACGCAACTGGTCAAAGCAAATCCGATTGGATACGATCTGAACCCAGCTCCAGGCCGACAGCAGGATATGGCAGGACATCAGAAGGTTGGGTCATTAGGATTTCAAATGTAATAACAGCCAGTCAGCATTAATGGCTTGACTGGTATTGGTTCTTAAAGTGGGGAGGGGACTTAAGTTGGATGTATTTATTTGTATGTAATTTTAGACTACAATATTTCCCATCTTTCATCTTTAAATTAAACCAAATATTGACTTAAATAAAGCAAAGAATTCATATTCATTGCATTTATTTTAACGCCACTTGAAATGTTTCATCGCATCTTTGGAAATTCCCAAAAAATGCTCTGCATTCTGTCAGCACGTCACTCAGTTTCTATTTCGCCAGCCAATGTCGATGGTCTTTCCATAACTCCTCGCCTGTCAAATACTTTCAAGAGCTTTGTTCTGAGCAATGCATTAGATTTGCAAATGGTTGCGGAAATACCGAATTTGCACTCCACACGAAATCCGTTTGGACTGAGCCGGAATCCTCAGCATTTTGGCCAAAAATGTTCTCATGGCCCCGAAAAAAGCAATTTTCGGGAGGTGTGTGTGTGTGTGTGGGAGTGGGGGACGTGGGGTGTTATTCAAGTCAGCAAATAATTCATGCCGCTTTCAATACACACCGAACATGTACATATGTGTGCCTGTACATTGCTGCTGGCCAAAAAGAAGTATGCTTTATATGTATATGTTTTTCGTGATTCCTCCGGCTGCTGGCAGCATCTGTCGGTTCTCGACACTCGCCTTCGTCCTTGTGCTCCCTCTCCTGTTGTTGTTTGAATTTGTCCAATTGCGTACGATGTTTATTTGCTGATTTGCCTGTCTTCGAGCGTGCTAAATGTTGCCTTGGCGAAAATAATTTGCCTTCGTGTGAGTATGTGTGGGTGTGCTGGTGTTGGCCTTGGCGTGGGTGTTGGCCCCCAGAGGCTGGCATCTGTTTGTCTTGAGCAGCTGAGCATTTTTATTTATTTTTTCACACTTTTGCTTACGCGGCGGCACCACCGTCGTCGCTCGTCTCAGATTCGAGTGCCAAAGTCGTTTATTATTTTCACACATGCTGGCGGGCAGGGAGAGTGGGTGGAGTCAGGGGGGTAGGCAGGTTTTTCTTTTAAAGGATTTTAGATCATTTTTTAAATATTTTAAAAATTTGTATCAAAAGAACTGGAAAGTATCCTTAAGAGAGTCAAAGAAATTATAGGTAATAATTTGTTTTTTTTTATAAAAATTTCTAAGAAAGCAATAGCCGCTATAAGATCCCTAGACTCCCCATAAAAATACCCTGCAGTACGCCCCTGTTCACCCCGGTTGACATACTTGTGTCGCCTCATCATCTCATACCTCCTGTCCTGTCCTGTCTTTTCCAACATCTCTCCCATCTCACCGCATCTCATCTCCCACCGCATCGCTTTGGATTCCGCTCACATTTTCCGACTCTCATATCTGACAAGGCTCGCAGTTTTCTTCTTTTGTTTGTTGTTTATGATTTTCCACTTTTTTGCAGCGTGCGTGCGAGAGTCCTTACACACATTGATGCCAGCTGCATGTTTCCTCAACCGGAACACGCTGTTGTTGTTGCTGCTGCTGTTGCTGTTGCTGGCTCTGAACGAGCGAACGAGCGAACGAGCGAACCCCCAATTACCCTCGACCTCTCGGTTACCCATAAGGGCAAAGTTTTGCCGCCTTTCGCCTAATTTGCCTCTTATTTACTTAGCCCGAGTTTCCTCCCATCTCCGTTGGTGGAATTAATAAAATGCAAGCAAGGAGACGGTCGAGTCCTTGCAGCTGAAGCCTCCTCCGCCAGCGTCAAGGATAACTCGAGGAATGGCTAATGGAAAATAATCAGAATGTGTGGTTGCACTCGGGATCTGCATGTTAGCCGTCGCCGTCACTGGCACTCGCAGAGCCGGAATAAAATGAAATTCCTGTTTGGCCTGACTATAACCATTTGTCCAACGATGTGGGTGACGCGAGGGATGCTCAGAAAGTTGTGTTTTTTTAGCTTAAAGTTGAAAATCGATATTATAAACTCAACAATACTAAATATTCCTAAGATAATCTAGACTCTAAAGCTTTTTTTATAAGATCATAATTAAATATATATTTTTTTTTAAATATACAAATTACCCCTGAAACCCCAAAGTCAGCCCTCGATCCTTATATACAGTGTAGGAGGAAATCTTGTGCAATCACAATGGACCCCATAAGGGAGAGAACTCGGGAACACTCGGAAAAGTCGGGAAAACTCGAAAGGCTGAAGCCAGAAGCTCTTGGGGAACTCGTGCGTCGCCTCCTTGTGCAGCTGACACTTTAAAAGGCATTGACAAAGCCACATAAAATCCGGCTTTAAGCGCTGCCAGGCATGTCGAATGGGCTCGAGTGGGTTCCGCCGCCATCGCCGGGTGGCGCGGAGGACCCTTCGTCCTTATGACTGGCACAGCCTGCAGCATTTTACATAAATTTCAGCGCCAATTTCAATTGCAATTTCCCATTACCCAGGCTCAGAGTTTCCCAGAGGAATACATATAGGAAATGAGGATTCTCAACTTTAGAAAATCCTAAATAATATCAATATCAAGTGGAAATAACTCGCCCACATTCTAGATATTATTTATGACATTTAGAGAATATATATTCAATTTCAAATATTATTTATAGCATTTCTTAGAGCTTCTTAGATTTTAGATTGTATGTTTCGTTTATATTTATTTTCTGCTCACCCAGCAAATCGTTGACTCCGGCAAAGGTCATCACCAGCGAGGCCACAAAGAGATCCGCTATGGCCAGGGAGGCCAGGAAGAGGTTGCCGATGCGTCGCAGGCTCCGCTCCGTGTAGATGGCCAGGCAGACGAGGATGTTGCCGGCTACCGAGAGGAATATCAGCACCGAGAGGAAGATGCCTGCGGCGAGTCCAAGTCAAATGTCACACCAATCGCGGTCCACTTCCTCGACGGGTCATGGGGTATCATGTGGTAAAGCATACTTATGTGGGCAGGACACAACGAACAGCGAGTGTGCGATGGGTGGGGTGTGCCGGTGGGTGAGTGTGTGTGCGTGTGTGGGCGGAAAGTGGCGTTTGTCACATGCAACATGCAGTTTTACGGATAATTGCCGCGTGTGTTGTTGTGACTCTGTACATGGTACATGATGCAGTAGATGCAGTAGATGCAGTGGATGCAGTGAGGATGAGGTGGACACTGGTGCCCTCTGCTATGGCGTACATTCAACGACATTTACTTTACCAACAACTACAATTGACACAAGTGACAGCGGCTCCGGTTCCTCACCAACTATTGTATCCATTTCAGAGGCGTTTGTCCAGCTGCTCTCATTGTAGAACGATGTCAGCTGCAAGGAGGAGAGAAAGGAACGCTTAGAAGATGGCAAAATATATAGGAATTCCACAGAAATACATATTAATGTCAGTGTCAGGCCAAGGAAAACTGGTTATGTTATTAAACATGTAGAGATGGTTTCATCGTTTCATCTCTTAAGGCTAAGATTCCAAATTGTCTCTTTTATAATTTCTCAAATATTTATAAACCCATTCAAACTCTTTTCGAAAAATCTTTGTGGTTTGACCCCTCCCTTTGATCTAAAACTAATGAAATTTTTTGAAAACCTTCCACAAATTTAATTAGCAGGCAACTTACTGGCATTCTTGGATGTTCACTCCCAACTCCATTTATTATTTCGTCTTGACTCTTGGCTGCTGCCGACACGCATGTCCTGGCCACACACAGACTCCGAAAAAACTATCAATCATTTGTGGCATCTGTGGCCAGAATCCACTTGGCAGGGCTGTTCTGCGGCATTATTCATAATTAAAATTGACAAAATTTTCAAGAAAATTGCCAGGGTTCGTAATGAAATTAATTTGTTTGGCTTAAGCGCCTGCCATCATCCCGCAGAATGTGTCTCTCTATCTTTCTGTTTGTGGCAACTTTGAGTAGGCATTTGTCTTGCGGTTTCTTTGGCAGACATGTTGGCATTCCGGCGGTTGCCTTTCCCTTAGCATAAACCCAACTATTTGCCGGATTTAACCACACACACCACCGCCACACCATGACCCTGAGCTGTGCAAGTGAATTTATTAATTAATAAATAAAGAAAAAAGAAAGTCATCCCAACAATAAAAAACAGACTCGAAACCGCTGACGAATGCAATTAATTAATTCAAAAATGAAACTGCCGAAGTTGCATAAATATTTTCACTCCCTCACCAGCGCCACTTTGCCATAAACTTTGTTTAATTAAATTTCTGTTGGCTGCACATAAGCGGCTTATTAACTTTAAAGTTGTTAATTGTCTGAAATGGAAACAACTTCCTTTTAATCGCCTCAACTGCGGCTGCAAGTGTAGCATTCTTTTGGGCTGAGCGGGCCACGGGGCGTATGCTTAATACCTGGCATAAGCCAGATAACTTATTTATGTTAAGGTTATGGCAAACATCGGCACGCTGGCCATTAACTAAATTGCGTAAATATTTAACCGGATCGCCGGCAACTAGCTTACAGCAATATAAACGCACTGAAGTGCGATTATTCATTCATAAACCTGAAACTCGATTGATTGGCCCCGCCAGAGGATGGGGTTGACTCCAAATGGAATCGAAATGGATCGTAAACGGGGCAGTAAACAAAATTAATTGAGGCTCTGCCGCATTACGATGGACAGTAAAAGACACTTAAGATTATAAAAATTACATCGAAATGCCTTTTCTCTCGTGTCAAGTGAATTTTCATTAAAAATCCCCGGCGGCAGCTGCACAGATTCTGCCTCACTGACACTTATTTTGCGATGTTAATGTTTATGTCCATGTTGCTTCTGTTGGCGCAGTGTCATTAAAAAGCAGTTAACAGCCAGGATGTGGCAGCGGAAGTGGAAGTCGATGGTGGAGTCGATGTGGAAGTGGCAGTGAGTCAGCGATGTCATAATGAATTCTCAATTTCCCAAAGCCCCGCAAGTAGGTGACCCTTTGTCAGGCGAAGCCACAACTTTATGTATTAAGAATTACATAAAATTAAATGAACAGCCAACAGCTGAAAGCTTTAATTCTTTCTGGCATTTAATTTTACTCCCAATTTTATACCACATTTGATTTTAATTGATTTTAAAGCAAAGGAATAATTATAATTTCATAGGGCCAGATTTTAAGTGTGTTGAGGATCTCTTAGAAACCGTAATCGTAATGGATAAAAATATTTATTGGTCTGTAAAAATAATTGCTTGAATTATGTTAACACTTTTATATTTTTTTTTAAGTTTTCCTTCAATTCTTAATTATAATTAAAGGTTAAAATTATAGTTTTCTTAGTTTTTAAAAGTATTTAAGTCTCCTTAAATTCATTCATATGGCCCATAACTTGGTTACTCTTACTTAGAAAATTTCAATTCACTTGAAATAAACTTTGCCACATAAGTTTTCAAGAGAAGCTCCCTCACACTTTCCACTTCGATACCTTTTCTTCTATTTCCCAGACTGCCCACTTAAGCCTCAACTGAGCTCCCTTGGACTGCAATCCCCATCCTGAGAGCCATAAGCGAGAATTTAGATGTTCTTTCACGGAACAGCGCGCAAAGAGAAAGCATAAACAAAGCATCTGCCAAGTGTGTGCTAAAAGAAATTTAAACCCAAGAAAGGGGGGTGGAGAGGCAGCCAGCTACTGCATTTAATTGGCAATAAAAGTGGACAACAAATGCTGCTGGACAACGACAAAGGAAGCCTGGCAGGCTGGCCAGGAAGGAAGAAGGAACCGGGCAGAGCGAAGAGCCTTTCGTTCTGTTTGCAGAGTTAAATGGGACAATGCGTTGATTAAACGTCAACACACACACACACACTAACACACAGCACAACAACAGCTGGAGGAGGTCCTGCAATAATAAGGCGCAAAACCTGTTGTCTGAATGGCTACAAAAGGCGCAATGCCTACCCACCTGTCCGAATGTCCTGTCTGTCCATTGTCTGGCCTCCTTTCGGTCTCCCTCACTGTCTCTTTCTCGCTGTCGCTGTCGCTGTCTCTGTCTCTGTGTCTCTGTCTGCGTGGGCGGAAGTAGTGTGATTTACAAGTGGAGGAGCGACAAGCCTGAATAATAGGCGAACTCGCACACTTTACTTTACAGTGTCACTCGAAGCACTTCCGCCTCTGGCAAAAACAGGACCTGCGAGCTACAGGATTACATCGAGTTGGCGCAACAGCACAGTTGTTAATTAAATGCCCTGTACAATTACTAGACCGAAAACACAATCTAACAATGGTCCTGCCAGAGGAGGACTGTCTGGGGGAAAACATAATTTTCATCGTTCCGCCTTTGTTTCACTTCAAAGAGCATTTATGCAAGAATAATGCGATTCTCTTCTGTCAAACCTTATAGAAATTTGCTATTCATACACGGAAAATAATAGTATTTTACTAGAATTTATTTAACGTTTTATTTTCCTAAAACATAAGATAATTTCTACCTGTAATAAATATTTGAAATTAATACTACAGATTGAAATATATTTATATAAAATTTAAATTTAATAGTTACACATTCTCATAAAATTTACCATGAACCATTTTAACATTTTCCGAACAAGTTATTTATTTTCCATACATTTTTCTCTCAGAAACATAATAAATTTTCAATTTCCTTGCACTTTGAACTTTGCCACGCTCGAGTTTCGAGGCGCATTGAACCCAGAAAACCAACTAAACTCGCTGCTTAGCATACATTTAAATTTGCACAACCAACAAGCAATGCTTGGGGCGGGGCTTGGGCAAGATATATATGCATATATAAATCCAGGAACGATAATAGCAGAGCCTAGACTGCTGATTTATGCGCTGAGCAAATATTTATTGTTTGCTTTTTGTGAAACTTTCCCGGAAACTTAAAGTTTTTGCTCGTGCCTCGTTAGGCAACAACGTTGGGGGAAGGGCAAGGGGGGAAAGCCAAGGAAAGTGTGGAAAAATAAAGGAAATTGCAAGGGGGAGCGAACGACGACAGCTCCCAAGGTGACGAGTGATGTGGCAATAGAACACTTGAGCAGATGCTAACTGCAATGACAATTGCGAAAAGTCTACGCCCCGGCTATCTGCCAGCTCTGGGCCACCATTGTCGAGCTGTCAATGCCCCGCCGACAATTGCAGGTTCCCATGTCGCCCTTCTTCTTCTTGGCCTTCAGGATGATGCAGGACTCTAGCCATCCCAAGGAGCCGTGGAACAGATCCTGCAGACAGCTGTCAACAAGGCAGCTGAGCTCGAGTGTGTGTATATGTGAGCATTGTTGAAATTTCGGCTTAATTAAACGAAGCTGAAAGTCAAGAATTTGCAGCTGCCCAAGGAAAGGGTGCGGAGGCTTCTTTCACATATGGGGTTTTCCAGAGGAAAGTAGGATATATTCTGTTATAAAAGAAATAATAATATAATTATAGAAATACTGAAACAAGTTTAAAAACTTATTCTCTTTACTTTAATTATTATTTTCAAATGTAATTTATACACCAAATAATTTCCAAATATTTTATATTTCATGGAAATGTCCATATATGTTTTTATGCCAACTTACACATATGTCTGCCTGTTAAATCCCACGGCATTTATAGACTACGAGAACTCGTGTATTCGTCCTCGTATGTAATGTTCTGGCATTAAATGCAAATGAGCGCCTGATGGCGCGGAAAAGTGTGTGGCATTAAGCAGGGATTTTGGCTCCTTCAGTTGAGCGGCTCCACCAAAATGAGCAGCGACCTCAATTATGAATGAACTAATTAGATTCCCTGCCTGGCGCCTGATGGATGAAACATAGCAAGTTTTGGCTCCCTGCCCCTCGAGCAGGGTTTTCACACTTGGGGCGAGAGACTGGCATTTTTCGGACCTGCCAGAGACACGCTCCTGTCGAATTTGTCGACGGATAAATAATTAAAATAGCCCCGAGAAGGAGGCAGGGAATGGACTACGGCTAGTCCGTGTCCTTGGCCACTTGCTGCGGCAAATTGCTATTAAAAATTCATTTTATTTGGGTCATGTGCCACATCCTGGGGAAATTCTCTTAGTTGATTGCTTTCTCGCATCGCTACTTTATTAAAGATCGTTAAGCCATTAATTACAAGTGGACTTTTGGCATTTAAGCCGAGGGAAAAATGTAAATAGAGGATGTCTTATCAATATTTTGATACCACCTTAGTTAGGGGTGTTTCACGGGCTCAGTACTTGGCTTCATCATGCAGTTTCCTCCACATTCCCTATTTGGTATGCTAATTAGCAAAGCTCTCTCCGTATTTGTCTCCAATTCTCCAGAGTGTGCCAGTGTGTGTCTTGGACAGGGAAGTCAAATGTGACGGCTGCTGTTTGCCTTATCCTTGCTGCTCCATTGCCTGCCAATTTTCGACAGGGGAACCCGAACCGGCGATTGTTTGTTTTGGCAACAGATTGCCATGTTGATTTGCCTCCGGCTCGGACTGTCAACGTTGGGATAATTAGCTGCAACAGGAGATGACAGCGTCACAGGAGGAGGAGCATTGGGAGGACTGCGGAGCCTTTTAAGCTGATTGTAAATGCAGTCTCCATCATTCACTGCTGAAGCTCTCTCCTGGTTAATCTCTATGGTGGCTCTACTCTGGCATCGATTTTATACTTTTTCCGTTTCCCCTTACACTATTTTTTTCTCTTTGAGATTTTCCGTGGAAAACTTGCCAAGTGAACGATGTCACTGGGTTGTGTGTGTGCTCAACACACACATGCCGTTAACTCGCACAAGTGTCGTCGGCACACAAACACTCTGCCAGGCAGACACACACACACATATGGCACAAGAGAGTGTAAATACAGATACATCAATGCAACTGCTGCACTTGTTTCAATTGAAAAAGCTGGAGAAAAATGGCAGCGAGAATGGGAGATAGGGGTGGCAGAACCATATCTCATGGATTTTTCTTAGCCGTGTCAAGTTGCCAGGCAAAAAGGCACAGTGGTTTCAATGGCACCAGGATTCTATATTCCGCCATCATCCTAAGGAGTCTCTACAGAGTTTGTTACAAGCTGAGAAAATCCTCTGAGGAGGAGATTGAAATGATGTCCTGAAATCAGTTAAATATCTAAAAGTCTCAGGAAAGTCAAAGCTTGTGTCTAGTTTATAGTTAAAAACATTCCTTTATTATTAAAAATAATTTATTATAATTCCACATTAAAAAAGTATTATTATTTTCCCTAGTTTTTCACAGTGCCAGCCGTGGAAAGCTCAGATGCCGGCGCAATAAAAATGTAGTCAGTCGATTATCTTGATTGTGTTTTGGCAATAGCTGCACACTCGGCGCGGATGATTGACATGACCCCAGGACAGAATGGGACAGGACCTCCCACTACTCCATGTATGTAGGTATATGGTTGTGGCCCCATTAAATTGACTTGTCACGAGTAATCGCTGTGCACTTTTGTGTCATTGCCGCAGAGTCACTGATATGCCAAGGGCCTCAGCTCGGGCTACAGCCATAAAAAATGGCTGCAAAAAGGACCAAAAGGACCAAGAACAGCACCCAGCTCTAGGGCATAAAAACAGGGTTTATGGTCAATCAGCAGCGGGCGGGCCTTTTGACGAATCCGCAGCCAAAGCCGCATCCGAATCCGAAACCCTTTGACTGCCCATCGAAAATCCTTAGCCCCATTCACCTGGCCGTAAAACGAAGGGGTAAAATTGAGTAAAAACCAAATGTAGACAGCATAAAAATCAGGAAAACCCAGCTATTTTCATTTGCTTTGCTACCTTTGCTACCTTTTCTACCTCGATTCATTTTTCTTCTTTTTTTCTGCAATTAAATGGGCAACACCTAGACAAACACATTGTGGCTGCTGTGGCCAAAGATTAATGTGGAATGTCGGGATGCAGGTCTCTGTCCTGTCCCTCCTGGGTTTGCGGTTCCTTCATGTGTGCATGTATATGTATATATATACCCTCCTATTCGCGACCCGAATCCAGCTCATTTGTACTGCGGCCAGACCCGTGATTATGGCAGCCAGCTGTCACACACATTTAATTAGGCGAAATTGCTGACATTTATCCAGCGTGTGTGTGCTGCCAGTTTTTGTGTTGTTTTCTAATTGAAAATTGCAGGGCAAGGAAGCTTCCCGGTTACTAAGTTGTCTAAAATTATAATTCTTCACAAATTTATGAGGAAAATTAAATACTTGTTGCATTTTTTCGTTAAATAGCTAAACCTGTCCAAAGAATTTTAATTAAATCTTTGCGTGGCAAGAATATAACTTAAAGTTGAGACTGTAACTTGCGAAACAAAGTTGTTTCAGTTAGGGCAGCACATACGCTGGAAAATTAATGGTTTAAAAGGAATGAAATTCCAGGAAAAAGGCGGTAAAGATTTTTAAATAATATGATAGATTATCAAATAGCATTTTAAAATATTTTAAAATTTTAAATCTTACTTAACTTCAAGGGGTTTCAATTAGGGCAGCACATCCATTGGAAGAGTAATTGCTTAAAATAATAAAATTCCAGTAGAAATGCTTTATATATTTTTAAATAATATAATAGATTCTTTAATAACATTTTAAAATATTTTAAAAACTCCAAATCATACACTATATAACACATTTACAGGAAGAAGCTCTGGGTAGTTTTTTAGTTAAAATTAAAATTAATAAACTACACAGATTATTAAATTTTGGGTCTATAATTTATCAGATTTAAGCCGATTTAAAGAATTTCTCAGAAGTTCAACCAAAAATAAACTTGTAAAGTTCGTTTATTTTAAAACCCAGCAAACTTAACTAATTCTATTATAAATAATAAATACAATTATCAGACTTAACTGAGTTTCCTAAAACAACTAAATAACAATCTCAACTTATCTAATAATTCTCTTATTTAAGACACATTTAATATTATTTACAAATAAACTTGTTTATCTTTGCTCAAATACTTTTAAAACAAACTTTCCCCACAAATTGTTTATTTGTTTCGTATTATTTAAGGATATATAAATGTCCCAAAAACTTGATTTCTGCGTGTACAAATACTTGTTAAACAAAGTTAGCCATGAAAATGTTGCATATATGTAGGTACATATCGTTGTTCCCCCCGAGGGGCAGAGAGTGAGAAATGGCTCTGATTTCACTCAAATGAATTGTTTGGCTTAGTGCCCCTGCCCCCTGCCTCCTACAGCCGCCGCAAACCATTATACCCAGCCTGATAGGCCCGATTTCAATTGGACAGACCACATGGCTATCGATAGCTATCGGGCCGCGCCCTGTTGCGCCCTTCGCTGTCCACTGATTTGGACAAATTGCTGGCGGAAATTTGCACAAATTCCAAAAGGATATCTGGCCAAGGGCGTGTGCTTGTGTGTGTGTGTGTGTGCGGCGGAACAACAATAGGGGCGATTTGTTGAATGGAAAGCGCAATCCCATAGTCCGCAATCCGCAGCAATAACAAATAATGCTATTAATATTTTATTATTATTGCTATGCAAAGTCTGCGAACAATGGCAAAGTTTTTCCATGCCACGGCTTTTGGGGCAATAGAAAATGCGGAATTCCATCCAAGAACGCGAAAGCACAATGGATCTCCCTCTCTCGCACTCTAGCCACAAAAAAGAACGAACATAAACCCCCCAAACTTTTTTTATGCATGCACATTTTCCGTGCAAGATTTGTCGAGTGCAGATTAATAATTCAATTAGATTGCACAACCCGGCGTATGCGTGATGCATTATGCAAATGTGGGGGGAGGATGGGAGAAAGAATGAGAATTCTTATACCCCACCCCATCCCCCGAAAAACAATTTGTTGCTGACACACACACACACACACGCACACAGTACACCGAGGACAAGTGTCAGTGTCAACTTGCGGTTAGCTCACAGCAATTGAGCCCCCGTCTCAAGTTGTCTTTATCAACTAAGTGGCTTTGGGGAAAATAAACTCGGATCAGATCTACATACATAAGTCTTAAGGCATTATTAAGTTGTGTTTGTTAG
>JAEIII010020710.1:0-62255 GCA_018905755.1 Drosophila ohnishii | reverse complement strand
AATATACCTGTTTTTTTTGAGTAAGCATATTAAAATAATTCTAATTATTATTTGTTATTTAATAAATTAAATAAATTATCCAAATTACTTAAAGAAACTAGCCCTCAATGGCCAAAATAACTTAAAGCCATTCTAATTTGTACATCCTTTTTTGCAGTCTTCCATGAAACCAACAGGTTTCAATACCTACATCCTGAAAGCTCCTTATTGGATCATTAAGCCCTGAGCTATGGCTGACCTAAAAAGCTGAAACCGCTCGAATGCCGCTAAGCAAACCCAGTTAGTTCTTTAATCGGCAGCCCGCGAGTCGGGAGCACCTCCGAGTGCACCACAATGGATTCGCCACGGAGCCAACTGCGGCACGAGCTGAATATCATTCGATTTCACCCCTTCGCTGGGTGGGACTTGGCAGGGAGGGAGGATGGAGACATATCGGGTATGAAAAACAGAAACAGGAAAATAGAAATGATAGCAAAGTTGCGAAGCCAGTGGAGTTCGGATGGGGAGCGGTGGTGGGGGTAAAGGATTGCTAAAACGGAAATCGACTTTGGCAAGGAGTTTTTCTCGTACCTGTGAATTGGAATCTGGATCTGGCGCTGCACTGAAGTTATGCAAATGTGGAGTTGTTCGTGCCTGCTGCTGCGGCAGGAATCTGGTCCTGCTCCTGCTCCTGCTCCTGCTGCTTCTCCCGCTCCTCCTTAGTCCTGTCAATCGAAGGCGATGTCGCGAGTGCTAATGACGTTTGCTTTGATTGCGCCCCGCACACGAAGTCGAATCTGAGCCACAACTCACAACTGTCATTTTCGCAGCGCGTCTATATCTGCCCGTACTATACATATATATCGTACGTACTCGTATATTCTTGAGTGTCTAGCTCAGCTGTTGTGCTCCTCGCGCTCCTGCGGATGTCTATTTATTTAATTTGCATGCAATTTTCAATTTTTATGCGAAATTCTCGGCATTGACAGCAAACGATGCGCACATTTCGCATCGCCAATGCACAATAGAAATTGAATTGCAAAATTTGTTTGCCTGTCGAGGAAGGGCAGCAGGCAAATGGATTGCGAATACAGTGGAATAGCGGATTTGAGGGCTCTTCACGTCTTCACGGCAATGTCACAAGGATCCAGAGCCCAAGGAGCGGCCAAAGGGAGCTGAGGCGGCAGCCAAAGTCGAAGGAGAAGTCGCACAATTTGGCGGCGAAGATGTCAAGTATACGCCACACTGACTGCAATTACAATGGGCCAACAACAATGAGGATCTGCCGGCACACACAGACGCAAACACACACACAGTAGCCGGATGCCACCAATACATACACCCAAAAGTCTGAGTCTGAGTTAGAGTTTGAGACAGATCCTGGTGCAAAATAAAATGCACACACACCGATGCTGCTGGAAAATCGCGCGAAATTTGGCGACACGACCAAAACAAAACAACAACTTTCGAACGTTTAGGCCGCGAAAAATTGCAAATCAGCTGCCTTCGAACCACCGAACGCTCCGAACCTGAATTCGCAACTGAACTGCCACCGAAAGGATGCTGCCATCTGGACCCGAGCGACAGGATGCCGAGGATGCAGGACGCTTCGGCGGAGGCTGTCGTGCTGAAGAGAGTGAGACAATGAGACTGAGTCAGAGCTTTCCCGAGAGCAGAGAAAGAGCGGCATCGACATTGGCGACGTGTGACTTCGTTAAATTTCTGCGGCGACAGCACACAAAACGGATTCGGAAGCGGAAGTAGCAAGTAAGCGAGCAAGGAGCGCTCTGTGGGCGTGCTTGTGTGTGTTTCTGTTCGAGTCCTGTGTGCCTGTGTGTGAGGGGGCGGGCCGAGTGGGTGGAGTGGCGCTGAAGTGGGCGAAGTAGCGCCAAGTGGCTGGCTAAAGTCGAGTCGCGGAGCACGACCAGAATGGAAGTTTTGTGTTTGTGTTTTGCAATGCCAACTATACACACACACACACACTCACGTGTGCAGTCACACACACGTCTATCTGGTCATACATACTTATAGACAGTATAGTATGTCCTGGCATCAATATTCACATTCGCACTTGTGCGAGTATTTTCTGATTTGCTGCAATCGCGCTTGCCAACAACAAACTTGGCTAACAACAACACCAGCAGCAGCAGCAGCATCAGCTTCGGGGGTGCTGTATCAGGGGAAGGGCTCTAGGGGGGTAGGGGTGGTATTTTCCAGCGGATGTTTGGTAAATCTTTGGCGCCGGATACCAGCGCTGTCTTCCCCTTTCCCTCCCGCTCCCGTGAGACATGGTTAGAGAGTCTTCCATATCTTCCCATCTGACTCCTGCACAAGGAGAAAATAATGAATTATTAAGGAGTTGCGTTACAAGCAGTAAGTCACATAATTATTAAATCAACCCGAGATTCATGGATCATATAAGGAATCTTTTAAAATTTACATTTTAAATTAACTTAGATGTCAACCTTTGGAATGAAACGGATGCAAAAGCATTAACTTAATATTCAATACAAATCATTGAAAGTTTAAGCTTTCAATTTTTAATTTTATAAATTAAATAGTAAGTTCTAGTTCTAGAATAAAGTTTCTGAAATCGTAATTAAAAAAACAATCTTTGGCTATTTTTGCGAGTGCAAGGACTCGAGAAGACCTGTACCCTTGGGTGTGCATGTGTTGGTATCGATAACTAATAAAGGCATTACATTTATGTTAGAGCCAAGTGCCGATTCGTCCCCCAGCCCCCAGTCCGCAGCCAGCAAACCCAGCTCCCTTTTTCCCAGCTCAGCCCCCTCGTGTCGCCCTAAGCAATAATTCAGTTTTCATTTCTCTGTTTTCCTCAGTTTCTCATTTTCATTTTCATTTTCATTTTGCAGCCAGTGCATGTGTGTGCCGTGTGTCCCCGTTTCCCGTTCGCCCAATTGCAGCCCTTGATTGCCGAAACGCCCCCCGCCCCAAAGCCTGGCCAAATGTGCTACAGTCACGGCCAGCTAATTGGCAACACTTGGCAGCTGTGCTTTCTTGGCCAGTTTCGTGTGTGTGGGGCCTTGAAGTGCTGGCTGCGGGTGTCTCGTTTAGTTGCCAATTGCTTAGTTGATTTTCATTGTCTGCCCTTTGGGCCGGGCACACAGGTGGTGGCCAGCTGGAGGGAGGGGGAGGGTGGATAAATGCAGGGGAAAGTGCTGGGAAAAATGCAGGGAGCTTCTTCCGACGTATTGGGTTGTAAGTGAAACGATAAACGCTGTAGCTCGCTGTCATTAATTGGCTGCCGGTTGATGTTTATGTCGTTAGCTCTTCGTTACTGAAAGCCAACAGCGGGCAAGCGGGGCTTCGGTGTTTAATAATCTCCTCACATTCATCTGGTTTCAGCTTCCACTTTGGCAGTGATTTTGCTGCGATTCTTTTTCGTTTCCTCGAGCAGAGTACCACATTCAATTAAGTTTTCCAGGACAAATCTGTGGGGGACAGCCTCGCCAGGATGTTAATTAATTATGTTTGTGTAAAGAGCGCGCTTATCTTGTATCTGTGGTACCTGCCATGTAGTTAAAGCCGAAGCCAGCCTAGCAAGTGTCCTCCATTTCCTCGGCTCAAAGCCAAGTCACTGGCAGCTTCCTTCTGATCCTGAATGCCTGGAGTCAGTCTGTGCCTGCACGTGGCTTTGCCTCTCTCTGGCTGCTGTTTGTGTCGTCGGACTGCTGCGAGGGCGAAAGGAAAATATCCGGTTTTCAGCCGCAAACTGCACTTTTCTACCCATTGTGCAGCTCCATTCGTTATCCTGCTGGGTGGCCCACACAACCAGACCGAAGGACTCACGGACTGCCAGACAGACACACGTTCAGGACATTGAATTTGTTTTGGGTTTTGATTTTTCGATTTTAGATTGCACGTCTGAATGGTCAGGACCAGGAGTAGGAGCAGGTGCTGGACCAGAAGCCAGCCGAAAGGAGCAAGGACCAACGAGGACCAAAGCTCAGCAAATTCAAGTCGCAGTTGAAGTGTTGACTGCCGCATTTATCGCAGCTACAGATGCACAGACTGCTCCGTATTCCAATTGATTTCGAAGCACTGGCCATTCAATAAACTAATTAAATACAAGTGACGTATAATTAATTTGCTGCCAAGCACCAAGCACTGGGGATATCCGTCGCATTGAATGGAAAAAATTTGTTTATCCGAATCCCTGACTAATTAAATATACCAGTCTTGGGAACCTCCCTGCTCTATGTAGCTGAAAATTGATGAATTTTCAGCTTGATTCGCTTCTTCTCGCTCCAAGCATTCAAATTGTGTTTGCATTCTCGATTTTCATATTTCTCATATTTCTTTTCTCAGCTTTTCTTGCTTTTCCACTTTACCGTGCTTGTGTTTGCGTTGGCCAAATGGAAAAATTCTGGGACGGAATAGATGTAAAAAGCGTCTCAGTTTCAGCAAAAGCACAAAGGAATAGGAAATTGAGTTAATTTTCCAGTCACACTCCGGGGCTGGCTTTAATAAATATTTGAGTTCGATGCCAGTAATCGGCTAATGAATTGGTAGCTGCCTGGGATAGCTGCGATACGTTGAAGGGATGCATTAAAAGGCTTCTGGGACAAAGGAATAAACCGATTGCAGCTAAGGACTCCAGCAGCAGCATCTCATCAAACTGGCATGCATCGCCTGGCCGCATA
This sequence comes from Drosophila ohnishii, assembly GCA_018905755.1. Taxonomy (NCBI): domain Eukaryota; kingdom Metazoa; phylum Arthropoda; class Insecta; order Diptera; family Drosophilidae; genus Drosophila; species Drosophila ohnishii. The sequence goes on along the minus strand of JAEIII010020710.1, from coordinate 57,612 downwards.
ATTGCAAATGACACCGCAAAGGGAATCCCCTCCGAATGCCGGCAAAACGGTTTCAAGTCTACTTCTGTGTATAGCTCCATTCTCTGTTCTCCGTTCTCTGTGCTTTTTCAATTTTCCTGCAGTTATATACCCGGTAGTGGTTGGAATTAAAGGGTATATTGTATTCATGGCAGGGCAAAGGAAATTTATTAAATAAATTTGGTTTTTAATTTATACCTTTTTTTAATATTAATTTTATTTATCATAAAAATATGATAATAACTTTTCAGTTTAATGCCGGGTATTTTTATAGTCGAAGCCTCGAGTTCCCACTCGTTTTTGTTTGGTCCTTTGAGCGGCTCCCAGTTCCTCGACGGTGGTAGTTGTAGCCTGGCTACAATCAACCCTAACTGCAGCTGCAACTGCAACTGCACCTGGCAGCGTTTCCACTTGCTTACCGCTTTTTATTCTGGCCTTGGCTTAGCTTTCTGCCATTGTTGGTGCTCGTTTGTCGTTTGTTGCCTGTTTGTTGCATATCAGGGAATAAGTTTTTCTGGCATTATAGCTATACGAGTACTGCAACACAGAGAATGACAGAGAAACGGATAAGAGATGAGAGAAATTGTGATATAGAGTCCTAATACACTTAACCCTTGGCCTGGCTTAGGGGAGACCGCTCTATGATGCACTCCGCTGAGTGTTTTAGAGGAGATTTTTCAGGGATAAGCTGGTAAAAGCTGGAATGTGTCAGATTTATTTAACCTAAAACTAAACTAAACTATTACCGTGTTTTTTTATTTATGATAATGTTTTATTTATTTACTATTTTTAGGTATATAATTACACTAATTTCTTCAAATTGTTCCAAAATATCAACAAATTGCTTCTTTATTATTATTCAATTTTTATTTCCTTTATATCTTGGCTCTAAACTTCCTTAAGGGCCAGTTTTAAATGGCACGCGATCTCTCGGCTCGAATCAAACTTTATCTGGACCTTTAAAAATGAAGTGAAAAGGTCAATCAAAGTTACTCAAAGTATCCATTGGCCCTGAAGGGGTTAAACTGCTGGCAATGGAAGTGGAAGCCTTCGGGGCGGATTACCGGAGGCAGCCCTTCGCTTCCACCCTCCAAAAAAAAAAAAAAAAAAGAGTGCGACGTCCCTGCCACGCCAAAGGATAATAAGAATCGAACCGGCACTGGATGCCTAAACTTTTGCAGCTGCCGTGGCCACAGTAGAGCTCCTGCAGCAGCTTCAGTTTTTGGTTCCATCTCTGCAAAGCTCCTGCAACATTTGCCCGTTATATCCCACTGCCAAATACCCGCCGTTTTCCACGTTGTTTACCAAGTTTTTCCTCAGCGACTCTTCTGCCGAGCTTGTTTGTTTGTTTGCTGGTTCGTTCGCTCGTTCCCCGTCGACTCGCTTCAGGATTCGGGACTCGGGACTCTTCCGCCTGCCATCTGCCCTCTGCCGATGCCACAATCTGCGTTATCGAGTTGATTGATATTTTTAAATTATGTGCCGCAGTCGGCATAAATTTTAAATTTTCGGCTACAGCTCCAAGATGCTGATGCTCTTAATCCGCATCTGAGGGCTCAACTCGCCGTCCGTGTCAAAATGCCAATCGAGAATCGGCTTCCGCTGCCGCTTTTTTGCACTGCAAAAAAAGGATTCAGGAAAATGAATTCAATAAAAATAATATATTAATTTATTAACTAAAAAATTGTAATCGCTCAGAATGCGACACTGTGAGATTAGAATAATATTAGATATTTTTAAACACTAAAATATAAATATAACTAAGTTAATAATCAACACAAATAACATAAACAATGCTATATATTTTTACAAATTTAAATAATAAAAATAAAAGCGCAAGGTATATAATTTTTAATTATTTCAGATTTTACAGGTAAATCGGTTTTGGCAATCATTTGCTTTTCCCTTAAAAGTTTTTATTGATCGTTTGAATTTAAAAATGTCATCATTTAGCCAAAAATGAATCAATTTCAATTCAGAATAAGTTTCTTTAATAGTTTTTATTAGGCTAAAAAATCAAAATATTGTCTTAAAAAGTATAAATGAATATTTTACTATGATCCATTGTTCTCAGTGCACCTTTCCACTTACCCGCTCCCTCGATTTTTTTCCGATGATGATGATGTTGATTGGCGCGGCCGCTGCGGTGCTGGCCTCATTTTGCCATAGTCCGCCGAAGCTGCCGGCTTTAGCATAAAATTAACATTAATTTACTTGCGGTCTTTGAAGTTATTGTCGGCCGCCTGGTCGAGCTGCCGTGTTTTTTGTTCTTGTGCTTTTTTGAATTATGGAGCCGAGCTGAGTCGAGCCGAGAGCCGCTTTCTTTGCAGCCCGGCTCGGTCTAGATATTGGGCCGAGATCCTCGAACAATGGTCGGCCGTGGGATTTTGGGTTGCGCCGCTTATCGAAGCGTGGCACAAATGTTATCGGCCATTTCCATTAATGAGGCGACCGTTTAATGAATTCTAAAGTGTGAGCAGGATGTAGACGAGCAGGTCCGAGAGTCGGCGCCGCTGAAGGATGTGCGAGCTCGCTTGCTCGGCACAGGTCCTGAAAAGATTTTCGATTTGGGCCTTTCAATTGTTCGCACGGCAGCGACGCGGGCCAAAACTAATTTGCGGGCAACGTTTTAGGGTGCCGGAAATGGCTAAGGCCATTAGGCCGGGCCCAGTCGATTCCCAGTCGAACCCGCCGGCAACCGGGAATCCTCGTTCTCATCGTGCGCCACCCACGCCCTTGCGTCCTAATTCGCTCTCCTGGTGAAAAGTCATCAAATGGCTTATGTGGCCCTTACACATGACGATTTTGGCATTTCGATAAGCCGGCGTAACAAATTTAAGCCCAATCCCACACGAAATCCCCGAGTTTCCCCGCTCGCTCTTGTCACCCGGCGGCCATTGATTAACTATTTCCATCGAAGTCCTTCCCCCATAATGTAGGCATCGCTCTTTTCCTCTTTTCAATTCAGTCTCGCTTTGTTTTGCTTTGATTATTGTGATGGATTTTGGTCATTAGGGATTATGGGTGCTGTTTGGAAACCTTAAACTTGCTTCAATCCGCTGATTACGGGGCGAATGCGCAATGTGGCCGACCTTTGGCTGAGGCACTGACATTCGGAAAGTAAATACGCCAAGTCTGGATAGACTTACCTTTGTATAACTATTATAATTGGTGATTTCCGTTGCTATGTCAAAGCGGAGAAACTCCCTCATTAGTGGTGACTATTGGGTTATACACGGCGTATGCGCAATGTTCGTTCGACGATGGCCACATAACTTAATCAAGCCACATAATGCATGCAAATGGGAAATCAAATTTAGCACCCGACCCGCCACTGCCACACACACAACCCAAAGGGTTCTCCACTTACTTATTCAAATCAACGAAATGAACAGCAGCGCCAGGAGCAGCAACAGGAGCAACCTCTGTGCCCCGCAGCAGCTCCCGCCGCCCACAGCAATAACAGCAACATCTACGGCAGAGTATTTAAATCGAGCAGCTCACACGCACTCGGGCCAGACTTATTAAATGGATTAAAGTGTGCTCAAAAGCGACCGTCGAGGGTTTTTGGAAATCGGCAGCAGGAGCCGCCGAAGGGTCCTTCCGGCAAAAGGATTAACTGAATTGGCCGGGCAAATAATTGAAATTGCTTTCCATATTGCATGCGGCATTCCAAATAATATTTACTCGGCCCCATTCAAACTTTGCCCCGAAAATGTTTGCCAGCCGCAGGAGGCCAACAGGCCAGCGGGCCAGAAAGAGGCCAAGAGGCCAAAAGGCGGCTGGCAAACAAGCGGCGCGGCGGTACAAAAGCGATTTGAAAATAATGCCAAAGACAAATAATATTACCTGTTACGCACACACACAAGGCACGCCCCCGCATCAGTCTCCGCTCCAGCCCCAGCCCAGTCTCAGCCAACATAGAACACAATCAAGAGGGGAGAACAATGGGGCAGAGCCGGCGGCGCTATCGGTTTATTTATTTAATCAACACTCCACAGTTGGCTTAGTGGGTGCTTCCTTTTTTCGGCTGCCTTTAAGCCAAATAAAGTGCGGCGCTTAATCTTTGCCACATTTTATCAATTTAATTATTTCAATTTGAGCGTAAGCAGCAGCAACAACAGGAGACAGCCACGGCCAGAGCCACCGACAATTTCAGCTGCAGACACCCACGCGCACATACAAGCAGAGGGATAAAGGATCCCCAGCCTGCGAGTCGTGCTCCTCAAGCACCCCATGCCCCTCGTGCCTCTTATGTCCCTCCTGCACCTCCTATACATCCTGTTCGTCCTGTTCCTCCTGGCTAAAATGCGCGCAATCTGCGCATCAATAAACGCTTTAATCTCTGCTCTGCCTGCCATGTTGCTGCCGTTTCTGCCGCTTCTGCCGCTTGTGCTGTTGCTGACTTGTTTGCTCCCCAGTCCCCCAATACCCCAATCCCCGCCAGCAACCTGCTGCCTCTCCAATCCCCAACCAACCCTTGTTGCTGCCGTCTGCCCAGAGTTGGTTGGGATTGGTTTTGGTCTGGTCCAGGGCCCCTGCCGTTGAGCTTTGACCTAAAGCGATTCAATAATCAACTGCCAACAATTTTACCGTACTTTACTTTATTTTCACGCTAAACTATCTCAAAGATGCGAGCGCATAGATACGCTACAGCGATTTTTTGTGCGGATTGCAGACACACTCCGACACACCCAGACAGCCACAGATATATATGTATATGTATATAAATATATACACAGATATATATTTATCTATGTGTATTTGTGTGTCTAGCCTTAGGCCAAAAGTTACCATACTAACTTGTTTTTAGTTTCGAGTTCGTACGACATCATTTTACTTTAAGCACTTAAATATACTTTGCCCCACCGCCAAACCAGAACCGAGTTGAGTTGAGCGGAGCAGAGAACAGGGCCCCAGGCAGGACATCCACCGCCTTCTTCGTCCCGGAACGCCCCCTTCCCTCGTCATCCTCCTACGACGGCTAAGCTAGAAGTATATTCTATTTTATTTCTCCATCTATGGGCGGGTGGTGGCCACTCGAGCAGTCCGCACTTTTTATATCGGCAAACTTTTGTTGCGCTGCGAGTTGTTTGTGTTTTTCTTTTGCAGTTTTTCAGTTTGTGTTTCGCTCGCTCTCCGGCTCATGCCTCTCCTGCCTCCCATCTCCTCCGGCTTTACCAGCTCTTCTCCTCGGTTTTTGGCTGAGCCAGAGATTTCTTTGGAGTCCACCTATAGACCGCATAGGCTTCTGCATCAGTGTTGCCGGCTATTGATTACGGAAATGAAACCAAGCCAGATTCAAGATAGACACAGTCCACCTGCCATCTGCAGCAGCAGGTAGATTGTTGTTTAAAAGATGCAGATATCAAGTACTACATTTAATATTGAACAATATATATGTATCAGATTTTTTCATTTTGATATTTTTTATTTTATTTAAATTTGAATACAGTTGCTTTGGGTTTTAAAATTAAAAAAAGTGTATTTAAGCCCACATTTCTGTTTTTATAAATAATTGAATTGCATATTTATAATTAAATCAATAAAAAACCATTAAAATGAACTACAAATTTATCCATATTTACCACTAAGACTTCACAATAGCCAGAATCAAGCTGATCGGCCAACTCTCAGCCGCAACTCGCACTCCTTTGACGCATTTATGGCCTCGCCTCTCCGCCTGCCGGCCATTCTCCGAATCAACCCAATCTGGATCCCAGGCTCCAGCCCAAAGACGGCGGCGTATTGAAAAGCGGGAATGGCATCAAAATCGCATTTGAATTTAGCCGTCCCATTGTCCCCCACTCCGAGGTCCTTAGTCCGTAGTCCGTAGTACGCACTGTTGTACTGCCTATTTGCTGGCCACTGCTCCTTGGGGGGAGTTTCTGGCAAGGATGTGGGGCTTTCGTGGGGGTCTCACTTCGAGCGGCGCGTAAAGTCAGCCGACCCTTTTAGACTATGCGCCGCATATAAATTTCAGCAGAGGATGGAAGTCCTGCCCACGCCGTGTCCTTCAGTTGTTGTTGCTTCTGCTGCTGCTGTTGTTGTTTTGTCCTGTTGTTGGCGACATCGGCAGCATCGTTGTCGGCCTTGTGGGGCATTAAGGCAAATCGGGTTTAATTGAAAATAAAAATTCTTAATGGTCTTTAACCCAAGATTATGGTGCTGTATTGCCGGCGTCTTTTAGTGGCCTCTTTTATTAAATGGGTGTGTGCGCGCTCGTGTGTGTGTGTGTCTGTGTGTGTGAACGAGTGCGTGTGTGCGTTGTTTATGCGAATGTATGTGTGTAAGCCGAAAAACCCTTTTTGGCCCTGGCATCTTCGTCTTGGTTGGCCTGCACCATTTTTATGTCGCCGGAAGTGGCGTGTAATCGTTTTTATTTTGTAATTGTTTTAGTGCCACTTCCTTTCGTGTTTTTTATGTGCTCCCTTCCTTCCGCTTTGCCGCCCTCCTTCCGCTGCCCTTCCTGCGACATCCGTCGTCCATCGTCCGTCGTCCTTTCGTTTCGGTTTTGGTCCTTTCTCGCCCAGGATTTTTTCGCAGCTCCCTTTTCGGTTATCCATCGTCCATCGTCCATGCTTTTATGTTTCGGGCGCCGCGCACTTCTGGGGCCAAATAGGTGGCCTCATAAATCAAATATGTCACAGCAATTTAGGTGTCAGAAATTTTATTTTTTATTTTTATAACATTTTCCCCCGGCCCCTCAGTCCCCGGTCAGCCCAACGAAATGCGTAAAACCCGCAAAAAATATTTAGAGCCGTTCTCAATGGACAGCCGCCGCCGCCGCCGCTGCCGCCTTGGGTTCGCGCGGCGAGTTAATGGCCCTGCCAAAAGGGTGGCCTGCGGGGTCAAATATTTTGAGAGGGTCCAGCCGAATCGCCTCTCAAGAAAACGCAAAATTTAATGAAAAAAGTTTCATAAATATGGCAATGAATTTAATTAAGGCCAACAACAACAGCAGCTCCGAACATAACAACCGAGAGCCACAAAAAAAAAAGAAACGTTGAAAACGGTCTGAAAAGGAAAAAAAAAGGAAAACGGGCAGAAAAATGTCGGAACACTAATTACGCGAATTAAACGTCAAATTACAAAAACAATTTGTTTGCAGTCACTCAGTGAGGGAAAACCATAAAGGGGAAAATCGGTGCCAACAGAAATGGTGCCGCCATTACGCATATGGGAACATTAACCTGAGATGAGGTAATGAAAAACTTGATGGCTTAGCTGGCAAAATATATACGTATATATCCTGACTTTTAGAAGCATATTTTAGAAGGAGCAATCCTTCGATCTAAGAACATTTTAAGGTATTTAATTTACTTTATGTATGTTCATTTCCAGAACCTATTCTTAAGCCTAGAAAGGCAAGGAATAATGTTTATTCAAAGGCAGTTCAAACTTATTTAGCCTTGTCATGGTCAATACAAATAAATATTTGAGGCAAATAAATCCTTTTTCCATAAATTGATTAATTGAAAAAGGTTATTCGCAAGACATTCGGTTCTTAGAAGGCTTACAATTAATGTATCTTTGTTATGGGATTAAACATGGCTAATAAATTGCTTAATTGATTAATGAATTACACTAAACCGCAGGCTCCTAGTTTCATTTCTAACATGTGTGCGTTTGTGTCACTCGACTCAAAGGTTAAGTAAATTAATTAACCGGCGATTAACCCCGCTTATCTCGTCTGATGTTTATGCATCCAATTAGGCCAGATCTCCATGCGAGTAATCAAATTCACGCCTTGCTACTCCAGGCCTAATGCCCAATTATCCTTGCCTAATCTATCAGACACATGTAAATTTTGGAGCCCCTGTTAACAACCGGTTAATTAATTGCTTCCCACTTGCCACAGCCGCCCACATAGTTTGACCCGCAAACTTCCTCCTTGCCGTGGGCCAAGTTATTTAAATGATTTTTCTATGCTTAGCCGCCATAGGAGATGAGCACTTTATTAATCTAATATTCCCCAGATTGAATCCCACAGCCATGGCCATAAAGCACATAACGAGCCATAAGCTAATAATGAATACAATTCCTATTAGGGCCCCGCCTTAATTGAAATCCTCCCCATAAAGAAACAGGATCGAAACATTGAAACTGTTGACTGCTGACTGCTGACTGTTCCTGCTGCGCTCCGGTCGAATGTCAGCGAATTAAGTCTAATTATACTCGAGTCTGTGGCGATGATGAAAAATGTTTTGGCACACGCTGTCAACGTGGGCGAAAGTTTTCGGGCTGGAGGGGAAAAGAGCTAAATCAGAGGGGTGCAGTGAACAAAATTAGTGACTGTTAAAGAATTTAATTAAATATAAGCTTTTCTTTACTAAAATAGAAAAAATTTTAAAGAAATTTGTAGAAAAATTCAACTGAGGCGTTAATAAAGTTAATTTGTAGAATATGTCTAATTCATTTAATTTGTTTAACAAGTTTTACTTTGATAAATTTAACAACAATGTTCTTTTTTTAATTGAAGAAGTTTCCAAAAGTCAAAGTTTAGCTGAAGTAAAATAAAATATATTCTTTATTGACCTTCATCTTTCCGTTTTCAACTCATTTTTTTAATGATCTTAAATATTCATTTATTGAAGGATTTTGTTTTTTTTTTATATTTAGACTTCCTTGTCAACCTTTTTTCTTGCACTGCAGAGCGCATCAAAAGCAGCCGCATCATCGAAAACGCGATAGAGATTCATTAAACGAGGGCAGCAGGAGGACACCGCTCTCCCGCCCGTTTCATGGTCAAATGTTAATGAATCTATCGGTCGACTGCCAGGAGAGGTTGCGGGGGGAGAAGCGAGAGTTGCCGGGGAGTACATCATTGTAATTGAGTGTTCATTAGTGGGCCAGGCCAGGCCGGGCCGTGAACGAATTCGGTCGGGCCCGGCTTATTGACGGCTGCTGCTCCGACTGCTCCAACTGCTCCGACTGCGGCTATCAAATCATCGGTACAACGTCATTAACATGCCCCCGCCAGTGAAGCAGTCAAGCCGAAAGCCTCACAATCCTTGGTAGCCCCTCCTCCGCCGCCTCCCTCACCGCTAATCCACCCCAAGGAAACCCCGCACACATCCTCATTATCGTCATGAAATCATCATCTTTATGCGCTAATATTTGTGATGTGCTCGCCAAGTTTCGCCAATTTCATTGTACATTAAAGACAGCCACGAGGAGCCGGGGCTGCCTTCGACGGGTGCTCGGGTTTATGGGGGTTGACACCACCCCTGATTAGCCAAGAATCTGCGAAGGGCCACTCGCTGCCGTTAAACGAAGTTTACAAATATAATTTGGTAAATGTGCGTTATGGCAATGGAATGAAAGAAAGGGACGCCCAGCCCCAAACTCTTTCGCCAGAAAGTCCTGGCTGGGGAAAGGGGTCCGTGAGCGAAAGTTGAGCAAATGCCAAGAATAACAACAAATTGCTGTCGGTGTGTTGTTGTGCTTAAGTTTTTTGGCAGCGCGAAACATCTGACTGGGATTTGATTAATTCTGAAGTCGGTTTAACGTCTAAGAGGGGGGACGGCTTCCGGGGTCCTAGCTCGGAGGAGGGGGCGCACAGCTTATTCATTTCGCTGTGGCTTCAGTCTGTCGGGTTAAACTTTGACGAGCAGCGAGGGAATGGTAATGGGAATGAGATGGGGCGGTGGGGATGTAGTTGTTGGGCATCCGGCAGACGTTAAATCAAAAGTAGCTCGAGTAACAAGTTTGATTATAAAATGCAACAACTGTAAATGTTATGATGGCGGAAATTTGTGGCAGCAGCGCCGGAGAAAATTGGGGCTGTCGAGGGGGCTGAGCACAAGTTGTTGTATCTGCTGCATTGTTTGTGGCACTTGGCGCTCCACTCTCTGGCCGTGGACCCAATCAAATATTTATGAAAAGCGTCTTTAAATTACATCTGCTGTTTGCCTTGATACAGAAGGAATAACGAAGATATTTTTCAATGGAAAATGATTGCTTTTTGAGGATTTTAATTGTGTGATTCAGGTTCTTTGAAGTTATTACTTGCAATTGAGGTAGACTGAACTACAGCTAGCCTTTAAACAAAAGGGTCAGAAAATAACAACAATTCCCTGTCTATTTTTCTCGTGCTTACTTAAATTACATTCAAAATATAAACCTATTTTAAGACAGACAAATATTCAAGAAATGATGATTAGGTTTTTAAGTGTTTAACTGCAACAGGCTTAGGCTATCAATCAAGATAGCCTTCTTGGCTTATATTAATGAGCGATTATCTCCTCAAAATTTTTGGTAAACGACCAAATTTAATAGCCTTCTTATGTGGCCTGTTTAAGGCCGGCTTAATTGGTCTCCAATTGGACAGTTATTGGGGAGTGGTCGAGCGTGTGTAAATAACTTTTGCCACTTGCCGGCACTTTATGGATAAGTCCCCCAAAAGCGACACCTAATCAAAGATAGCTTTGCAGCTTTCTGGATGTGTGTGTGTGTGTTTGTGCCTGTGGCAGTGGCCTGTTGGTCTCCAGTTGAGTGACAGTCAGCTCTTAACTCTCAACTCCAGTTCCCAGTTTCGAACTCCCGGCGCCCAACTCCCAACACTCCACTTCAGTTGCAGCTCCAGCTGATAGTTAATTTCTGTCATTCACTGGAGAACGAGCAGGAGAAGGAGATGGAGATGGAGACGGAGCAAATGCCCCGGCTGAGTGCATTTGTAGCCTTTGCTGTTGCAACTTGAATTATGTGCATGTCATTGTCTAACTACACTCGCATAAAACTCATTTTCCATTTCGAGCAAGCGACTCCTACTTGTCCGGATTTTCCCCCAATCCAGTGCCCGTTGTCGTCCTTGTGCCGGCCCAGCGTCATTATCATTCAGCAATCCGACTGCGACAACGATCGGGACAAACAAAAATACGGAAAATACGAGCCGGAATACCCGTACTAGCACTCGTATACGTATCTACCCTTTACTGCAAACACAAAATAAATTAGAATTGAAATAATTCCGGGACAAAACTTTGTTCCTTCTCGCTTTTATTTTCATTTTTTGGTAGTTTTTAATAAAGCAAACGGCGCTGTGCAAACTTTTGGCCAGCGGCAACGCTGCGTATGGGCAATATGCAAAAATGCCAGCGGACGGACCCAACTCAACTTTCCGCCCCGCCGCCCCCCCTCGCCCAGCTCTTTCGCTTTCCCGATTTGCCGCTTTCCCAACAGCTTTTGCGGTCGGACTTGTGGCAAACAGGCAAACAAACAAACAAAGCAATAAGGAGCGAAGGAGCGGAAACAGGAGCAGGAGCAGGAGCAGTACTAGGACTCTGACTAGGACGAGATAGAGTGAGAGCCAGATATAAATAAATAAAAGTTCAAGGATGCGTGCGCTTTTATCTTCTTGGTCTTTTGCCGCTGATTCCACTTGCTTTGCTTTCGTTTTTTTATTTTTCCAACATTTTTTTGTTCTTTTTTCTCGCTTTTTTTTCGCCTCATTCACGTTTTCATATTTTGTAAATAGCTGAGCAAAAATGTTCGTCCGTCCGTTGCAAACTTTTTGCGGCAATTTAAACTAATGATTTAACATTTTGTGTGGCCTTTGTGTGGGTGTCTGTGTGTTTGTCGGAGGACATTCGCATTCATTCGATTCTCCGGCGCAGCTCCGCCTCTCCAAGCTTGCTCCTTGGTCCTTTCATTCATGTCCTGTCGAGGCGAAACGAGACGAAACGAGAAGAGTCGAGGGTCGGTCAGCAAAACCGCAATTTGAATATATAAATATATTTTAATGATGTCGCCGCTCATTAATCATAATCTATTCATTAATTTTAGCCTCCTAGCCCCTGACATGTCCCACGGATAGCGCTCCAGGGACGGGTGCGGGGACGGGGCAGTAGGGTCTCCGGAATGGAATGTTTTACAAACAAGTGAAATGTGTACAAACTGTTCCGGCGCTGTACCTTTGTCCCGCACAAAGTGCAGATAGCATCGCGAGCGAGCCGAGATTCAGGACTCAAACATGACATCACAGCTAATTAACGAAAATATCTCTCGGTGGCGCCACCACCACCACCACCACCTGGCCAATTAGTAGGGGAAGAGGAGGAGCAGAGCAGAGCCGCTTTCCCTAATGACAAATTTTTTCGCTACATATAAATTATGCATTAGCCCACGGCAAGAGCAGCGCAAAAAGCTGTTAAATATTTGAAAAATATTTAGCGCTCGGCTCAGCTGGGCCCGCCCCAAGTTAAGCCGAGCCGAGATTCCGAATAAGCGACAGTTGGCGCTTTACACAAAATGTGTCCCATTAGCCCGTTTTTATTAAATTCAAGTCACAGTTGTCCAGTTTGGTTGGCAGTGAAATTCGGAAATACAGCGCGGTACGGTTCGAGGAGCGGAGTGTACTGGATGGATGGAGTCTCCGAGAAATCGAAGCAGGATAATTTGTCACCCGACTGCCAGAGGGGGCGAGAGCCTGGCAAAATGGTGAAACATTAAATTTGGCAAATAAATGGACACTTGTTTGTCATAACGCTGCAAATGCGCCCAAATAAAATGGAGAATGAAAATGAAAAACCAAAAAGGAAAAGCGAGAAACGAAAAAACGAACGAATTGACGGTGTGACGGCAACGGCAACGGCAACGTCGACGGCGACGATGTAATCCAAACAAACAAAAAACGGGGAGGAAAAAAATGTTAAAAATGAAAAACAAGACCATTACCATTGGTGCAATAAAGTAGAAAACAACCAGCGCAACTATAATTTAAGTGATAGGGAAAGGACCCAGGGGATACCCTGCAATCGATGCAGAAACCAACTGGAACATTATGAATTTCAATGGGAAAATATGCTTTTATTTAATTGCATGTGAGGGTTTAATTCCAAAAAAGTGCGTGTAAATTTTAATAATTAATAAAAGAGTATATATTTTTAAGCTTAAAACTTGAATTAAATTTAAAATTTCTTTATTAGGGTGTCAACGTAAATGTTACTGAAGCCAAAATATTTTTTTTCATTTAACAAAAATCCTCTCTAATTGTTTCAAAATTGTTCAATAAGCCTTAACTTAACTTTTAAAATGGGGTTAACCCCCGTTGACATGTTATACAAATTTAACAATAACTGTAAAGCTTTATATTATTATTTTTCGCTGCTTTTTTGGGCAAATTGTTAACCTATTTAAGAACCTAACTCCTTCAGCCTTATCCGATCTGCTTAATCCCTGAACGCTGCTGGCCAAATCCCAGATACGTAGATCCGATTCCATTATGACCCTATCGGTACATTGAATCCGATGCTGTCAAATCAATAAGGCAAATACTTTAGTGCCCTTCCATTCCAATATGCCTCAATTTGTTGCTGCACCGCATCCTCCGAGAAGAAGCAGCAGTAGCAGGAGGCAGGACCAAGCAGCCGAAGGATACATAGGAGGCAGGAGAGAGCTAAGGGGTGGACATCGAATAGCAGAAGGGTGAGCGCAAAGCGGCAAATACAACGAAACGAGGAAACGGCAAATGGCAATGGCAAAAAGTAAATAAATCGCTTCAAATTTTCGCATGGATTGCGGGTGAGTGGGTTGGTGGTGTCTGGGTAAGGGTTAGGTGGCGAGGTGCGGGGGAAATTGTAACCCAAAAACTGCTGAGCTCTCTGAGCTGAGCAGAGACCAAGAGGTGACAAAGGAGCAGAAGACGTAGCAGTTGAAGGCGATGGCAAAAGGCAAAGTTGCAGGAACACTAAAAAAAAAGAAGAATCAGAAGTCAAGATCAGCAAAAGTACTTAGAGTAGGAATCGAATTTTTTATATGTTTTAAATATTATCTAATTTTTATTGTTAAACTAATGTAGTTACTTGAGAAAAGAATCATTTAATTCTCCGGAACAACCCACCACACTCTCGAAAGGTTTATGAGACAAGCTTTCTAAAAAAAATATGAAATTGATATTAAAAATTTATTTCCTTTACATTAAAAAAATCCACTTTGTTGGCGCCATATTCTATATACTTACCCAAAATTAATTTAATTATTTTTACTTAATAAATAATTCAAAGCTTAAATGTTTTCAATGACTTCTTTGGAAAAGTATAACTTACAAAAGTCTAGATTAAATAAATATAATTTTTATTTTTTTGTGTAGAGAATAGAAGGGCGCCTTTTTTGCTTCTTTATTGTTTCTGTTGCTGCCGCTGCTTGTTATTATTGTTGTTTGCTGGTTTTGTTGGTGTCGTAGGTTGTTAAAGGTTCCGCTCACTCCCAGGGATCCAAAGACGACTAGGGACACTTTCTGCGTAGCGTGGCATGTACCAGGTGCAATCTATCGATTCGCCGTTTCACCCGTCTCCTTTGCTCCTTTGCTCCTTCGCTCCTTTACTCCTTTTCGCCTTGTCGCCTGCTCCTGCTCCTATTCTTACTCCAGCCTCTGCTGCCCCTGCTCCCACTGCTGCTCCTTGTTTGCTATTTGTGCTCGTTATGGTTGCTGAAGCTGCCAGCTTGTTGTTGCCGCTGCTCGCACTGCTGTTGTTGCAGTTGAAATATTTACGACGTACGGTGGACTATTCCACTATTTGTAACACCCCGAGATGGGGCCTCGACACACGCACAAATGCTACCCGGAAAATTGGTACACGGAACTGGGGTATATTCGCTTTGGGTGACAAAAGATATAGAAATACTTAATTTACCCAGAATATCAGCTATAAAAATAAACTTTTCCTATATATTTTTTAACAACTCTTTTTTAAGAGCTTATCTTTTGCAAAGTATTTTGCTTTGTTTAAACTTAACTTTTGGCCAAAAACCATCAGCTGGTAGTTTTTGTGTGAATCGATTTCTGTATGCAAAAATATTTATGTCAATTATTAAAATAAATCTGATGTGAAAGCCAGAGTTTGTGTGTTAAATAAAGAACTTGATTGATTATTTTTGTCATTGAATATATTTCTCATTGCATTATTATATTTTTTCATGTTATTTTCCACACTCAGAGAGGTAGCTTTTTATTCAATGTATAAATTAAAATAAAGATTAAGTGAACTGTTGTATTTGTTTACAGAAATAAAATATTCAGCTTGTAGTTTAGATTACACATCTTTGTTTGTAAGTTCTACATTATCAAAAAGACTGTTTTGTGAATTTTTGTTATGTAATAACTATTTATAAAAATATTTAAAAATTCCACAAAACGTAATATTTTTTGTTTAAATACTTTACAAATTTGTGGCAAATACAGAAATGTTAGTAAAAGGTATTGGATAATTTCACCTTCCGGGGAATTTTCATTTTTCCTTCACTGCTCTCCCCACTCCCAGCCCCCTTTGCCAACAACCCCCACCCCCAGTTGTAGTTGTTGGTTGTGCATCGGTTTTATATTTTTGTGTTTTTCGGTTCTCATTGTTGGCTGGCTTTGCCGGGACGAAAGCGAAACCAAAGGGGAATATGCAGTAATAAAATAACAAAATAGCACAAAAAAAAAAACAAAATAGAGCAAGGAAAAACCAAACAAGACGCGTCCTGCTTTCATTTATAATTTTATTTATTTTTTCAATGCATTTGGCGTAAATAAAGAAATAAAGCGTTGGCAAAATGCGAAATGCGAAAAACAAGAAAGCCTCGGAAAGCAGCGACGGATCCGTGGAAGCTGCGGAATAATTTGTGCAAATTTTATGTGCGGCACTTTTCATTATTTGCAAGAACAAAAATGCTAAAGAAAAAATAAGAAGGCATAGAGTCAGACAAGTGATGGCAAAGGCGAAGAGTTGGAGGAGTATTTTAATAAAACCGGCGGCTACACGGCAAGAAAATGGGGGGGAGACACACGCATAGAGTTTCATAAAGGCAAAGAAAGCAATTGAGTTGCGTTGAAGTGGCATAAAGTAGTGGCAAGTGGCGGTTGGGAAGTTGTTGCTGCTGCTGCTGTTGTTGTTGTCGTTGTTGGCCTGGCTTGGCTTGCTTTTTAACCATTTTTGTTTGGTGGCTGCGACCGCTGTTCCTCACTCCCCCCCTCAGGCTTTACCCACAGAGACAGATATGGCCAAATTAATAGTATTCATTAACTAAAGAATATTGAATGTTGAATTTAGTGACGACTTGCTTATATCCTTAAAGGATGTAGTAATTTTATTCAGATGTTTATAGAGCAGTGAGCAAGACCCTATGATTTATATATATTTATATCAACAGCACATCTGATCTAGCTATATTTACGTTACTGATATATTAACATAAATATAAACATTAATTTAAGAAAATGACAAACAAAAGTTTAAATTGATTTCCGAATAACCCTTAAAAAGTTTATAATAAGAGTCTGATATTGCTTGCCCTGTTCCTCATTTAGTTATTTTGTTTAACTATCATTAATTATATAAAAATGTATAATAATGGCTTATATACATACATTGATATACGAGTCCTTGGTGCTATTATTTTGAACTGCGCTGTTAACATAACGAGATGGCGAGGAGAGTCAGGTAGATGGTAGTTGTTGGTAGATGGCAGATCCTGATGCGGTGAGCTCCTCCTGGGTTGTAATGGGAAATGAAATGAATGAATGAGCATAAGCACTTTTTTGTTTGTCTGTTTGTCTCTGTGCTTGTTTGTCTGTGGTGGTGGCTTCCCCGGTGAAAGCCAGTGTGTGTGTGCAAGGGCCCGCTGCGAGTGTGTGCGTGCGGGCATGTTAGTGTTTGTGGCCGCAGACGCAGACGGCAGAGCAGAAATGATGCACTTCAAATTAAAATGCGAATGCAAGCGAAAACTTCAAAAGAAGCACTAGAACAGAAAACAGAAGCGCAAACGAGATACTAATAGACAATGCCAAATGCTAGGGGATCCCAGGATCTCTTTGTGGGTGTTTGTGCTTCTAAAAAGGGGGCGCTGGTCTTCGGTCTTTGGTAGGCGTGGCCGTTTCATTGAATTGAAGGACCCACCATAAACACACTAACACACTGTCCCAGCGAAAGTGTCGCCGTCGAAGGATGTGTGTGTGTTGGTGCAGCCAACGAAGGATAAAGTTAGCGACGATGACGAAGCAGGACCCGCAAATGCACTCTGTCCTAGCGATGGTCGGAGGTTTCGTTGGGAAATCAATTCTAAAAGTACCCTCAAAGTCATTGAACACTTAAAAAAAAAACAAGGACATTTAATTTCATTATTTTATTAAATTTATTAATAATTATTAAAAGCCTTTTTTAAATCAATGCTGCCTCTTTTTTAGGTGCACTTTGCTGAGATGAAAAAAAACTCAGGCTATATGGCTTGTAATCTAATAACGTTGCTGTGCATTTAATTAAAAGCAGTTCTATGTTATCCGTTAGTCAGATTTTGACAGCTAAAAGTTGAGGACTTTAGGCTTCCTATGCAGCGAGTTCAACGTGGCGTATACGTGATTTTTTAATTTGGTATTTTTTTAAATTGTTGATCACAATTCCTGTGTTATGTCTAGCAGATATTGCAAAAACTGAACATTCATTGTCTTGGCAAAAGTAATATAAAGTCGAGACAGACAAATTTATTAAGGTTTTATTATAAGTAAAGCTAAATAAATGTCACAGATTAAATATGTTAAATATTTGTATAGCCTAAAACTCTATAGAAAGTAAGTACTTTACTTAAAACAATTTCTAGTTTACTTACTTAAATTGAATAAATAATGTTATTTAGCCAACACAGAGGCATACAAACAACGTTCTGTAAGGATTACCGAAAAAAAACTTAAGCCTGATTGGCGGCCATTATCGAAATCACTCTTCGAAGCCTTTCCACTTCCGTTTCCGCGTCTGCTTCTGCTTCTGCTTCGGCTGCTGCTGCTGCTCGATTCAATGCGATTCAATTCGCTGCGATTCAATCACGTTTTCGGGCACGAACGAGGTCACGCGCCCATCCCTAATACAAATGCACTTTGGACGTGGCCGACGCGCGCTAAATTCGCCTTAATTCACTTTTCATACAAAACAGCGGCAGCACAAAAGCACGCCCCGCACGCACACACACAGGAGCAGCAGCCAGGACACACAAACACACACACACACTCGGAGGCAGGGACACAAGCATACACCCGCGCACACAGAAGCAAATGCATGTTTGTTGTAATTAATTTAAAATATTATTACAAGAGCGCGCGCGAGCGCTAAACTAAAGAAGAAAGCAGAAACAGGAGCCGAGGTGGCAGCAGCAGGAAAGCGGATGCCAGAGGGGGAGCAGCGGCTGCTGGTGGGGGGGGGAGATGAAAGGGGAGCACAGACAGTGACAAGGCAACGTTAAATAATTATAGCCCAAGCGAACTACAAACAGCGAGCAAACAAACACAGGCACACATACAGACACACACACACACAGCCAGCAGCAAACAGCATGTGAAGTGAATGAGAGGGATGTGGCCAAATAACCGTATGCTGCTTCCCCGCCGTAATGTATGGGTGTCTGTGTGCGGAAACTAAAAAATCCCTAACCCCGAACTTTGTTTTTAATTGACGCGACAACAAGCAGGAACAGCAAATCAACAAGCAGCATTCCAAAAAGCGGAGTAAAGGATAACAGGACCCAGCGAAGGGAAAAGTCTGCCAAAATACCAAAAACAAAATTAAAAAGGGGCATCCCAAAGCGGGAAAAAAAAACAGTAAGAAAGTAATAAACGTAAAGCTATTACAAAATCTGATAATGGTCTGAGGGCAATGGCAATGAGGCAGACAAATAAACGCATGCCGGCTAACACAAGCACACACACATACACACAAGAGCACACGACAGGACATTAGAAGAGAGCGAAAGAGCGTGAAAGGGCCCGAAGGAGAGGAGAGAACGGAACGAGTGGCAGTGGAACAAAACACTCAACGAAAAGGTAAGATCTGGGTTTCTTAAGTTTCCTTATACTGTAAAGAAAGGTATGGAAATCTCAAACGATTTTCTTTAAATAATAAAAGTGTGCAATTAATGTTTTTAAATACAGTTAAAAGGAAGTTAAATATACACTTACCGAATTGAATATAATCATTGAATGAAGATTATTACATTATTTAAATCAAGAAAGTTTTCTATAACAACAATTTCCCACCTAAAATCACTCAATAGTTGAATTAAATTCTAAATAATCACAGAAATTATAATGAATAAATAAGCTTAGAAATATTTTAATTGTCTACCATAAAATATGTTTCAGCTAAGTACAAAATAATCTTAATTTAAAAACTCTTTTTCCTGTGCACAATAGTGCAATGGATCGAAATAGTAACAAAGTGCAGGGCGCCCATAAAACCCGTTACAATATGCCCTGCCATTGAAACAGCAGCAGTGGCAGTGGCAGTGGCAACAGCAGAAGATGCAGCACAGCAGCAACATCCAAGGCACAGCGGCAACATCTACAGCGGCCACGGCAACAACAGCGCCAGGAGCAACATAAACATTGAGGCGCGCGTGCTGCGACGGTTGCCGCAATATTAATTTCACTAATGAACAACCCTTGAATAAGCATGCACTTCATGTACCGTTATTATGGCCCCGCGACGTGAGAGTTTTCTCTTTCATTCCGAAATTTCTCTCTTTCAAAGAGAGCCACGAGAGATGCCGACAGAGCCACTAACTTGCTCTGAAAGCTTTTGTCCTTTCGTCTAATTTCGTATTACTTCGTTTATTTAGCCGAAGTCAGCCAGTGTGTGTGTGTGTGTGTGTGTGAGTGCGTGTGTGTGTGTGTTGGAGGCCAGTTGCTTTTTCATTGTGCATTTCCCAGAGGTGCATTTTTCTGAAAATCTAATTTGAGAGATTGAGATTGTTTGGTCTTTCAATGTTCGTGTTGCGACGCTTGCAATTTCTGGCCACCGCCAACAATAAGGGTCCTCGTCCTCCTCCCCGAACACACACATATACATATATATTGCACACAAAAGTGTATGTGTGCGGCCATATATTTATGCAGCAGTGGCAGGATATTGGGGAGTTATGGTCTCGTCTCGGAAATACTCCAAGTCACAGTCACACGCTCACTTTAATTGGTCGAGTGCGTCGCAACGCTGCGGCAATTTCTGTTGAAAAATCTACATGGGAGATTTGCTAGCTGCAACTGTAATGCCAGCAGCAGCAGCACCAGCAGCAACAGAAACAGCAGCAGCATCTGCAACAGCAGCAACATCAGCCAAGGCAGCAACGGAATCCGCATGGCAGCGACTTCAATCATTGCGCGCCACGCTCGCTGCGGTTTGACAAACATTTTTCACAGAATGTGCGAAGGCAACCGCCAGGCTCCACGGCAACCGAACTCCCTGTTTAATGGCACACGGCTAAAAAAAATTCCGCTTTTTTGTTGTTATAAGTTCGTGTGGGATTTCACAACTTTGGTAATTAAATAAAATTAGTTCGCATACATTTTAGGTTTTTTTTTATACTGGAGACTACAAGGGATAAAGTTAATTTGATAAAGTTAATTAATTTATTTTCAAAGGAACCATTTAATTAAAATGTAAGCTGCAAATAAGGATAACAATTCAAATTAAATAAATTATTTTTTTCGCCGTGCATCCCTGCCGGGATCTCACTCCTTTGGCCTTTGCCCGTCCTTTACTTATTCGTGTATGTTTGATGAGTATGCGAGAGTTTTATGGCTGTATTGGGAATGAGCTGTGAGCAGGAGCCCGCCATATCGGAAGCAAGGGAACGGGGAGGGCAGATCCTGGAATGAGGAGCAGCAGCAGGAGCAGGAGGAGGCCCAAGGATGGGCAGGATGAGCTGGCGTCAGGCTTTGGTTTTCGCTTTGGCTTCAGCTTGGCGCCTCTTCGCCGGGCTGCCGTGGAGGCTGATTGGGTTATGCTGTGATTTTAATTTTGAAATCATATGAATGCGAGTACTGCTGCAATGCAAAGCGATACGATACTACATGTGCGGATTTATTTATGCACATATCCACACACACACACAGACATAAGCGAACACAAAAAAAAGAAATAAAAAAATATTCGTATTTGTGTGCGAGCGTAAAGCGATAAAGCGCCTTACAGGATTTTGCATCGGACGACTGCTGTTCGCAATTTGATAAGCTACCTCTGGGCATTATTTTTACGACTCTTTTCCGGCTCGCTCGCACACAGACAGACAGCGTTCGGCAGACGCCTGCAAATATGCAATAAAATATTCTGATTTTAAGCTGATGTGTAAATCAAACGAATCTTATTGTTTTCAATTTGTGCACACACCCATTTTCACCGGCCCGCTTCTGCCGAACAAGTCTCAACGCCGGCTTAGAAGTTCAGCCGATTGCAGAGAGTCGTCCTTCGACACTTGATCCCGTAGAAATCGCAGACAGAAGAGCCATAAGCATGTATCAATCGAGTGTGGAGTGAAGTTGAAGGTTACCGACGCCGAGAACCTACATACATGTTTTCAAAAGTCAGCCTGCGTTTATTAAGTATACGCCCCGTTGAACAATTTAAACACTCATCTGTAGAAGAGCCTTTCAATTCACTGCTCCCAGTAATCAAGCGAAATTTAAAGTCGATTTTTTGCTTTAAACTGGCACTTTAATATATTCACACATTCACATTTCTACTCAACATTTCTATTTAAAATAAAACAACTCTAAGTATCCCAAACAAAATGTGAAGCTGTTTTTATTGTACTCGTAATTAAGTTTAGCGAATTTACATTAACAGACGTACGAACTAAGCTATACAAGATTCGGATAAAGCGTTTCAAACATATGACTATGGGCATATGGATATGGTACAAACATACAAACGATATATACGATACATACAACTAGAACTATCAACTATCAACTACTGCGAAAACGGAAACGGAAATGCTTTGCGCTGAAAGAATAAGGAGTAGAAGTAGACATGCCCTAGAATGGATAGAATAGTTAAGAGGTTAATGGTCCTATAAGAAGAGCTTGAACAGGGCAAAGAGCGCCCAGGCAGCTAACGAGTAGAAAATAACCAAAGTCGTATAGTGCAGAACCTTCAATCTGAAAAATGCATTAAAAACCGTTAGTAAAATTTATTTTATAATCTTTTTAAAGCCTCACCTTTCGTAGCGCTTGATGGACTCTGGAATATTGCTGGGGTCATCCTTGACCACATACAGACGCAGCCCGTAGAGACTGACGCGGAACAGATTGGTCCAGTCCAAGTCCCGCATATCGAAGGCAAACAACCTCTTGTCCCGATCGTCCAGTTTTTCCGTTAGTTTTCTTACATTGTCGTTATCGAAGCGGAACTCATTCGAACTAAAGTACTTTAGGACGTTGCTCAGCTTGTGGATCTTTCGGTATATCTTCATCATCCTAAAAAGTCAAACAACATCCTGAGTTTCATTGGAAACCAGAAAATCCCTTAAATCCAAACCCACCTTGGCTTCTTGCCAATGATCACCATGATGGCGTCCATGACCAGGGCGGGCAGTGTGTGATAGAAGAAGCAAAGGATGTGGTATTGCCACATGTGTGGCACAATGGTGAATCGCGGATACCAAATGGACTTGCGCATCGGTATGTCACAGCCGTACTCGAAGCCATCCTCCATGTATCGCCGCCAGGTGACCATGTTGTCGGCATCCGGCACGTAATTGTAAATCGGGGGCGTTTCGTACCTTTAAATTATTTTTGAATATTGAATATGAAGTATTAAATACAATTTATAATAGTTTAAAGGCCTTGCCACTTACTTGTTCCGAGCTATGTCCCAGGCACTGGCCAGCAGTGCATTCACGCACATGTCCACCGGCACAATGTGCGCCTTGTTGTCCATGTCGCCGGTGAAGACTCGCAGCACGCCGGATCCGATGCCCACAATCACGCCACAAGGGCCGTACATATTATCGATCCAGCCAGTGACCGGTTCGCGGTAAGTGGTGATCACTGTAAGTCAAAGAGTTTAGAGAACCTTAAAAACCAAGGAGTAATAGTTCAAACTCACCTATGCCCGGTCTGAAGATGGTGACTGGCAGATTCTGTGCACTCTGCTGCACAACATTTTCGGCCAGGACTTTGGTAAAGGTATATGTGTTCGGATAACCCTGGATAATGGTCGGCGTCAGGGTGTTGAGGGTGTGCTCGTCGAGGCACTCGCTCAGCTTGAAGGCGTTCTCGCCGGTCATTGTGCCGCTGTAGAACTTCTCCTGGATGTGACGCATGTTGCAGTGAGCAAATGCTGTGGAGACGTGAACGAGGGCCTGGAAATAAGATATATTTAACATTACAATTTCTTATTACAATTTATGTAAAACAAACCTTTAGGTTGACAATCTCTTTGGCCAGCTTTATGATCTCCTTGGTACCATGGACATTGATGGCAATGGCCATTTTGAGCTTCTCATCAAAACGCACTGTGGCCGCACTGTGCAGAACGATGTTGACATTCTCCAGGATCGTCTCGCGCTCATCGGCGGATATTCCCAGTCCCGGCAGCGAGCAATCGCCACTGATGATGGTTATCTGACAGCGGTACTTGGGGTTCACCTGTTTCATCTTGCTAAAGACCTGCCCAGAAGAATATTCAATTAGAACGGGAAAAAAACAATTTGTTGTCCGAGGTCCACTTACGGGATCATTAAACAGATCCTCAATGCGTGCGAAGGCATCCTTGCCCTTCTTGGTGCGTATCAGCAAATAGATTTGTCCCACCTCCGTGACGCGCAGCAATTTCTCAATGATAACTGGGGACAGGACAGCACGACACGAGACGAGACGAGAAGATGAGAGGACGAAACAGGAGAGGATAGGTTGTGTAAATAAGTGGGCGCCATTCCAGTCACGTACTGGGAGTCGAGTGGAACTTACTTTTGCCAAAGAATCCTGTGCCGCCAGTGAGGAAGACGCCCTTGTCCTTGTAGAACATTTGCATGGGCGACTCGTCTGCGGGGAAGAGATCAATGCAAACAGTCATTAAACAATTAGCCAATTTGATGCGCATCATTGGGGGCTCAGTTTCCCAATCTCGGCCCCCTCCAGCCCCGCCCGATGTTTGTTCGGTTTGGTTTGTTTGCCGGCAACTTGAAGCGCCGCCACGAATTTAAATGCGCATCAAATGCCACTTGAATGGCGCATAATTCACGCCACACACAGATACGTTCTACGCACACATGCACAGAACCAGATGCAGGGGCAGGCTCCGATATGGGCACCCACCCACACAGTCGCATAGTTGGTGGGTCATGGGGCTACCGCCCTGTTCCAGCTGCTCCCGCGTGCATTTTTGCCCAAAGTGCCAAAACGGCAACAACACTTGACGTTTCAACGCCGCCTGCCAATGGTTGCTGCCCCTCTAAAAACCCCCTTTGGAAGCCAGACCTCCCCTTGGACCCCCCTCTGTGGGCCATCCATCTCTGCCCACATTGTTGTTTGCGGCATCGGTTGCCGCTGCCTGCCACTTGCTGGGCCACTCATAAATATTTGCAAGTTAGCAGCTCGTCGAGCCATTCATCTATTGTCTAAAACGCACACACGCTGCCAGCACACACACTCGCACACGCACAGTTGCATATGCTACACGTGTATCCATTTACACTGGCAAACTGTGGGAGTTAGCCTATCTGTTTTTATATTTTTTTAGGTTTTACTTTGTTAAAGATTCTATGAAACTTTTAAAACAATGCAGATCTTACTTTAATTTCCTTGAAAATGAAAAATATCTTTTTGTTTTAAAAATGTAAATACAACTTTCAGTAGATCTTTAAAAAAACTATTTAAGAATTATATATTTCTTATTATTTGATATTAAAATTATAGTTTACATTTTACAATTTAAATTTAAATGTGCAATATTCTTATCTGCATATTATTCACTGTACTAAAAGTACAAGTTTTTAAAATTACCTCAAAATGCGTTTAAAAGCCTATATTAATTGACAAAAGAAGAAAATTATTAAATTTTGAATTGTATGCATAAAAAATGACTTTCCATTTATTAGATTTTTTTCTGTAGACAAACAATGAAACTAAATAATGGTTAGCCGCCAAAAATATAGGCTCAAATATTCTAAATTCAATTGTCACTAACATAACCAGCCCTAACCAGCATTAATTAAGCCTTGTGGTTTGTGTGTACATTATTAATAAGTATTTGTGGAAAATAAACAAAATATTACAAATTTCATAACGAAAAATGTTCTTTAAACACTTGTTTAATCCAATTGAAGTGACAACTATCTTAGCTCCTAAATTTATTCTGAATAAATATATTTCCATGCTCGATTAACCTTTTCTTGAGATATTTTTTTAATTTTCACTCTCCAAATGATTCCCTTTTTCTCCAGTGCAAGATACTCATACATTCCTCAATTGAATGGCATCTCATCTTGAGAAGACCTGGTTCAACTTCGCCTTCGCCTCTGACTCGAGCTGCCTAATTGCCAATCGTCGACGTAAATCACTGTCAGTCGGCGGACAGGGACCGCTCGCAGCCCGATATGCAGCCAGCCAGACAGCCGTACACAATTGCCACTTGATAATTGCATTATAAATGCAACATTGCTGAGGAGGATGTGCCGCCGGCCCTTCATCGCCCCCAGGATTCCCGTTCACCCGTCACCCCGTTGCCCTGCTGCCTTCTCAAGCATAACAAACACATTCATTCAAATACGACATGACACCTATAGCTGACACCAACAACAGCTCCTGTCCAATGGCAAGCCACCGCTATGCCATCACAGCTCCCTCCTCTCCCACCTCCTCCTCCTTGGAGCAAATTCCTGGCTCGAGGCCGCACTCAACCACAAGCACTTGGCTGGCTCACTCAAATGTTTTGTTTACCTATGCTAATTGGCTTAAATGCAACTCAAGCGCACTTGGCATCGCCTCCATCGCGCCCAGTGGAAAACTGACAAGAAAGGAAGGTTTACTTTGGAGATCTAAGCTTGGAATACCCTTGCCGGTCACTTATTTTCAGAGAATAAATATATATACTAATCAGGCAAGGTTTGATTCAAGTATCTTTAAAAATTATAGCTAAAATGTTTAGATTTTTATCTTAATGGTCGATTTAAAGACAATAAAATAATAAACTAGCATCTTGTGCAGTTGTTTATCTATGGAAAGTTAAATATAAATTTATTTAGATTTAATAACAGAAAATTTATAATCACTTGATAATTTCTAACCTTTTAGCTTCAAAATCAAACTGCTGCTTGTCTTTTAGACTTTTAGATCAAACATAAGTACCTTCTGTGAGAGTATCACAAATTTGCCACCACGCATATCTTCCCTTCCCCTTCCCCTTCCCCTTTTGGGAAACCAACTAGGAAAAACCCCCGAAAGACTCCGCCAGGGAAGCCGTCGTCATTGTTCGGGGCCGCGGCGAAATCGAGCCTCACTTGGAGTGACTCGAGTGGGAGTGGAGTGTGGCGTTTAAAGCTCTTCGAGCGCTTTGGGGCATTTGTTCAACGCTAACTCCGGCTCCAGCTAAGGCACCAACAGCACCAGCACCAGCCACACCATCAACCAAATCCCCGCCAGAATGCCCAACAACAGCAGCGCCACTTTGAGTGAATTGTCAACAATTGTTGTTGGCTCTTCGGATTTTGCGGGCGGCAGACAAAAGACAAAAGTCTGTCACATAATTTGTCAATTTCAACAAATTTTTGTTTCAACCCCGCTTCCTTCTCCACCGCTGTGCAACCTTACCTCCGGGCCACCCCGCTAATGTAATATTTCACGTAAATGCCTTTTATTTTTCCTGGCTTGTGGCTGGGGATTTGCGTGGCTCTGTTTGTTTTTTTTTTCTCGTATTTTATTTTTTATTTTTGTGGAACTGGTCACTCACCCTTCACGTCATTTATGAGCTGACAATGATCTTCCAGCGATTTCATCCCATTCATGATGTTCATTATTTTGGGATCATCCATCTTAGCCAGGTAAATATTTCCTAATTATCTGCGGGAAGAGAGCACAAAAATGCGGAATAAATTAGTAAAACAGGAAATTCAGGTAACTCAAATCAGGGAATGTAAATAATGATTCATAATTGGTATTTACAAAGATAATAATATGCAGTGGATGTTCGATTTGGGGTATATTTAAGTGAACTCTTCATTATCAAACGAATATCCTTTTGGAAACCTGTTATAAAAAACTGTCATTTAAATTCTCAAAATCCCTTTCCTTAGCTTTAATTATTTTATAGATTTTTCTAGCCTTTCAAAGTTTGTAGAATTAGCTTGTAAATTAATCAAGTCCTGATCCGCTTATCAGCTGAAATTTATAGTGACGCGAATTCCGATTGCATTCCCTTTTTAGCGACACAGATAATCCTCTAATTGAATATCTGGACTCAACCCATTTAGACCAGCAGCCGACCCCAGAGAAGTTTTCGGGAAATTATTCCTTTAATTCGAGCTAGATGAATGGGAAGCGAAAACCATAAAGCCAATTACAAGAGCCCCAAAGCGGTAACCATGCGACTGTTTCTTGGCTACTAAAAATCAAATATATACGTAAGTATATTTCGCTCCAGTAAAGCTCGAAATTTAATTAAAACTTTGCTCCTTGCTGGCAGGCCAGAACGGAGCCACAGCTAGACGCCGGGAAAGTGGCAGAAAGTGGAGCGGAGCGGAGTGGAGCGCGTCACTGAAATTTCTAATGAAGTGCCAGACGCACCTGTTGACACAGCCGAAAAACAAGAAGGCTAAAGGCGGCTAGATATGAAACCGAAACCCAAATGAGACTCAAACTCAAATAAAATTTAATAAAATTCAAATTATACAGAGTACGGCGAGAGAGTGGCGAGTGCAGCGCCGCTGCTGAGGTGAATGAAACTATGCAAAAGTTGCGATAACAAATGCGTTACAGAATTTTGAACTCGTTTCATTTTTGGCAAAATGAACAGCGAATTTAAGCTAATTTCAAACTGGACTCGCAATTTAAATGAACTCGTTTTCAGCAACGTCATGGCGAGGTGTAAACGGTGCAGTGTATATGTGCAACCTGTTATCCTAACTCATATATTTTATTTCGATTTGATTCCATGTCGGACTTTAGCCGTTCGATGACGCCTTTATGGGAAGCGCATGAGAGTAGTGATAATTACGTGCTGGCCAGCAGAAATTAAACAATTGATTTAAGTTCCCGGCGAGAACCAATAGTGATAATGCGAACGCAATCAAAGCTCAGCGGGTGAAGTTACACAGAGAAATACGCGTATCTCGGAGGACAAAGGCGGAAAATACCATGGTATTCCGGGAGATGTAAGTACAGTGTGTTTCATAACGGAATGCCAGCCCGCCAACGGATACCAACAACAGGTAGTTAAGGTCATGAATCTGTGTCTGTAATTAACCTGTTGTGGGGAGCGCCCTTTTATCGGAACATTAGCAGGGGTAAATAACTCCAGTCAATTAACTATGTAAATAGGCGAGTGTTGGCAATCATTAAATGAAAATATAGGGTATAGGGTATATTTAGATAAGAGTATGAAAAAGCACCAGTCATTAGAATAATTAGCAACTTTGTTCTGTTAATGTTTCGCCTTGGGTTCAAAGCCTTGCCTTAATGGGAATTCATTGGAGTAATGTTTATTAATAATTTTTTATGATTTTACTGCAACCTTTTTAATGATACTTCATATATTTTTATGTAAATATTATTTCTCTCTCAACATAAAACATTTCCCTTTAATAACCCAAGTTTCTCTTTCTGCTGAGATTGCAGAAATCAATAAAGAAATTATCTTATTACGATACAAATTAAATAATATTGTCTTAATTAATCGCATAACGCTCCATTGCAGTCCATTTAATGAACGCGATTAAGCCAAATTAAATGTAGCAGGCTGCAGCCTTACACTGCCGACGCGCACTGTCTGCTTGTAAACGCACGGAAGACCAACAATGGGAAGGCAACAAACAAAGGAAGCCGCAGGGAAGGCTGAAAGCTGAGAAGACAAAGAGACAGGCAGCAGTCAGCTCGGATGCCACATGAAAATGAAAATTAAATAATTTCGTGCAAGTCAAAGTCTCGCACAATTAACCCATATTTGCCATATTTGCGAATGGAAACCGAGCACCGATAGGCACCTCGTTACCCACTGCACTCCACGCCACGCCAGTGCACTCCACTCTGCTCCCGATCCCAATCCCCTCCAGCTGCTTTTGCGGCTGTGGCGTGTTGCATTTCACACCAATTGGGAAGCTTTTACACCACTCGCGCTTGGCTCGGCGCTCACTCAGTCGGATGAGTGACGAAAGCAGCGCAGTGCAATCCAATGACAGACGGCGCGGCGGCGGAGGAGGCGGCAGAAGGGGCACCAGGGGTGGGGAAACGGGTACAGGGACACTTAGTTAGTTGGGCAGCTAGCCAAGCTCCATCCAACTGACTGGACTGGACGGGAGGCCGCTCTAAAGCCGGCTAACTGGCAGTGTCGGCCAAAAAGCCACTGCAGCTGATTGCACCACGTCGACGACCACAGCGCCACCGATGCCAACGAGGAGTGGAGCCCATCTATCCATCCATCTATCCATTTGTCCGTCCGTCCCACCAGCAGCCGTAGGAAAAGCTGCGAGAGGTGTACGCACTGAATGAACCTTTGCCGGAGGGAGGCAACCAGGGAAGTGGGGTTCGACTTTGTAGACGAATTTATACATTGTTTAAGTATCAGCCGCAGATACTGTTTCCCGCCGTGCCTTTCCCCGCTGTCCACTCAGTTGCCGACACCAAAACTCCATCGTCAATGCACATCGAAGCGCAGCTAATTGAAACAGTGCGGCACAGTGGGCCTAAGCCATGGAAAAGTGCCACAAAAATGGCAGTAATTGGGAATAGAGTTTGTAGATGAAGTTTGTAAGATATGAAGAGCTGGGAAGATATGGTAGATGATTGTGTTTTATTAAATGATAGATGATGTTTAGATGCTCAAATCACATTACTATTTAAAAAGCTTTAATTTCCATAAATAAATTTATTAAATATCTATGCACTCTATACACTATTTACAGAAATTTCAGCTTTAAAAATATATTTTTAATTTTTGTTTTTAAGTACTTCTCAGTTTTGTAACTCAACCTGTTCAACTAGCAGCAATTATGTTGATTTTAAGCAACGTTCAAGGTATTCCGCGCATTTACATTCCGAGGAATTTCACCCCAGTTATAACAAATTCCACTGTGTGACTTGGCCTGATGTTGCCACTTTGGGTACTTCTTTTACTTCTGGCGCTTGTTTGCGTGCGGTGCACCAGACTGGCTGCTGCTGCTGCTGCTGCTACAACTGCAGCAACAACTACAGAAAACTTTTCAGTGAAACAATGGCCCGAAAAACAAAAGTATGAACCACAACAATAACAACTGGACTGAACCAGGGGGCAGTTGTTGGGGCAGGAACAGGAGCTCTGTTAGTTAGCAATGCAACAGCAACGCAGCGGCGGCAACAATGGGAATAACGCGAGCAACAGCAACAAAAAAAAAAAAAAAACAAAAATCAGCGCCAGCACCACTTCGCATATTCCCCTGGAATCCTGCGAATCGAAATTTTTACCATCAGAGGGGATAGCAGTTTGCCTTTGCCTTTTCCCATTTCCTTCCGCCCACTTTCCCCTCGTACCGAACACTTTTGACGAGGCTCATTCGCTTTGAATTTTATTTAATGCTTTTGTAATAAAGTGTAAAATGGTGGAAAAGTGCAAACAACGGCCACAAGAGCGAGAAATGCAAAGAGAACGAAGGCGTTGCATAATATCAGCAACATCATCATCATCATCAGCAAGGGCAGCCTCGTTACCAAGGAGCCGAGCCGGGCCAAGAGCAGGACCTCATCCTGCAGTCGGGGGCGGAATAAGTAAGAGCTGCGGCCAACACCAGTGGCCACATTAAAAGAAGAAGAAATAATTAACAGCAACAGTTTGAAAGTCCATAAAATGGAAATGGTCGAGCATTGCCATCGCCATCGCCGTCGCCATCGCCGTCGCCGTGTTGACTCCACCACGAACTCCAGCTCCAGATACAGTGCCACCCGTTCGCATCCACGTCCACCGTTGCCTCATTGGCATCACCATTAACAGTGGTGCAGACGCCGTCGCCATCGCCACCGCCAACGCCACGACCACCGCATGTGCCATACAACTTCCGACTTCCGCTGGCTTTGCCCTGTCTGAAGGAGGGTCTGTGACTGGGTCCGGGCTATAATACTATATATACGTATATGTACGGCTATATACATAGTACTCTCTGATGCAGCGCACTTGTTTGCCATACCCTTTTCGGTAAGTGGCCATGACAGAGCAATCGATTCGGTTGCATCTCCGCATATTTACTGTCTAACCCGTGACAAAGCAAATAACTTGAAGAGCAGTGGGATTTTTTCAATTAAAATGATGTTTCTACCTTACTAATTACTCTGACCGCAGATTATCTTAATTTTCATGTTTAATTAGATTGTATTGTGTTTTTAGAGTGAAGTATAAGGTGATTTTGGCAAGTTCTACAAGCTTATTTGTAATCCTGATTTTAATTTAGATTTTGACAGCTTAGGAAGAGCCTTTAAATTCTGAATTAATAAAAATTATAAAAAAAGCATTATATAAAATGTAGGGTATTCAAATTTCATTGCCAAAGGCTAGACTGGCTTTTCCGATTTATATTCTTTGCTATTTGTTAATGCCGTTGTTGCTGTGCGTCGGCTGTTGTTGCTGTTGTCACCGGGTTGACACACAAGCAAAGAGTCTCGGCAAAAAATGTTCGTTAAATCTATTAAAAGATAATTACGTGAAGACAAATGGACGGGCAACGGGAGCCAGAGCAGGAGGAGGAGCAGAAGCGGGAGCTCTGGGTGTCCGGGTATCTTTTGTGCCGGCTCTGGCATCCTATCCAGTGGCCGTGCCGGTGTCCGTATCCGTGACCGTGTCCGTGTCTGTGTACGTATAGTTGTTCGCATCCATAACCATGCCCGGCTCCTGTTTCTGCTCCTGCTCCTGCCTCTGTGGTGTCCGCCATTCATCCGTACATATGTACGATATTATTATTCGAGTTCGTTGATACGATAACGCTAATGGATATGGATATTGATTATAGTTTTTATGTCGCTTATGCATCGTTGCTGTTGTGGCGACTGCCCGCCCCGACTCCCGTCTCGCATTCTGTGCTCCTTCCGGCCGGCATTTTCCCCGAACCACGGACAGGCTCTGCTCTCGCAGGCCACTCAACGCGCTGGTGTGGTAATGATAATTTTGATTATATTGATGCGTCATTTTATGAGCCGCAATGGTATTGAAATTGAGTGGTCTGTGACAGCGTCTAGTTTATGGCTGCCATAATGGCGTCCCAATCCCAATTAACAGCTGCTCGAGCGGATCTCCCGACGGGCTCTAATGAAAGGAGAGCCTTCTTTCGTAGCCAATTAAGCGGGGATTAGGGGCAGTCCTCCATCTCCGACCTCTGGGTGCCCAGACACTTAGTGGGTCGGCGGCGGTAATAATCGCAGTCGATGGGAACTGTGAACTTTAGCTATTGTTGGCGAAAAGTCTTAACGACTTTATCCAGCGTCCGACACCGACGTTAGCACCGCTCAATGCAAACTGCAGGTTCTTGACACTCCCCCAGAGCCGGGCAGAGCCGAGGTACTGGGGAATGCTAATTACACGTATCTTCAGATACGTGTGCGAACTCGCAATATCCAATTACGGAATCTTACACGAGTGACAAACATTTGCGGCAATTAAATTAATGAAACTTTGTCCGGCTACGTGTCGCCGATCTTGTGCGGATTTCTTTATATATAAATGTATGTATATGTGTGCTATTCAGGTTTTATCAGTCGCTATCTTTTCGCCTGAAGGAGCTGCGCATGCGTCACAATATCGTTAAGAAAAAATAACCCTCCCACTCCTCTACATATTCAAATCCCGCCTCCCCGTAATCGGAGAGTAACCAAAACGCAGCCACACCTGAGCTGCCAATTCGAGCGTTTAACCAAATAGTTTCGGTTATGGCTCTGCGGCTGGCCGAATCGTTTATGTATTGGCCAGGCAAATATTGCCCAGCAATTGCCTCATATTCGCATTTTCGCATGGCCACAGCAGCAATCAAAGCCAAATTGAATAGGCAAATTACCAATCTTCATCCACACGCCTGTCGATAGCACGAAGAGCTTTTGCTGAAATGTACTCAAACGAATGGGGCTTTGATTGCCGAGTATGACCCTTGGGGGTATTTCGAAAATGTTTTATAACCCAATAAAAAATGGTCTATTTAACCTTATTTGTGTTACTTTACATAAAGTAATTTTTAAATGAATTTAAAATGTGATTTTTTCAGATTTAATAGATTTATGATCAGTTTTATTATTGACCATTTAAATAGGCTTATTTTTGCTTACAATATTTTCATTTAAATGAATTAATCAATATTAAAAACATCCAAAAACCACCAAATAAATGCGACCAAAATAACGAGTAAGTACAGCAAGTAAATCAATGATTAGCAGCTTTAAGGCAAAGACAATCAAATTAACGAGTAACTAAGACAAGCTAAAGTCATATTCAACAATTTAATTAATAAAATAATTAAACATTAATTGCCTGGAAACCTAAAAAATTGTAAATCTAATTAATAAATAACTTTAAACAGTTTTTTGCGCCATTGAAACAAGTAAACAAACTGTCACACAGATCCAATCTAATCCCAAACCTTAACTGACGTATGTATATTATCCCTTTGGGCCTGGCTTTCATAAATTGAATTCTCATTAATTAGGCATTCATTCTTGTTCACTATGATTTATTTTAAATTGATTGTTTTCATTACTTAAATAATGAATATATAAGGTTAATTTCAATTTTCCATTTAATGAACAAAAGAACACAACGCACTATGAACAATTTCTAAATCAATTTCAATTGTTTGTTGCGCCATTATTACACCTGTTTATTTATGGCCGGGTTTTTTAAAATTATGGAAAAACACACCAACATTCAGACGTAAGCGCACACATTTACAAATTGTAATTACATAATTCGCTCATTATCAATGACAACAACAATTACAATTACAATTACACGACATTACAAAATCGGCATAAAACAAAAAACCAAAGCGAATGCAGAAGACGAACAAAAAAATAACGTAAATAAATTAAATGCGCTCCGCTATAATTTATATTAATTAATCGCTTTATTTTTTCTTTTTTCGCGATTTTGCTGCTGCCATAATCGGGAAAATCACGCCAAAAATCAATGCAACAACAATCCGTGGCATGTAATGCACAAGCAGCAGCAAAAAATATTATTACCTATACAAAAACAAATTTATGCGCTAATAAATAAGCAAACATTTAAATCGTTTTCAATTGCTATCTCCATCTCCCTTGCTCGCCCACCGTTTCTCCCTTTCTGCCCCAATTTGTGTAATTTATAATTGAATATAATTTGAAATTTTTGTTTGGCGCCTACATATAAATAAAGTATGATATTTTCCAATTAAATTAGAACAAAAGCTTACAAGCGCAGAGGGGTAACTTAATGTTTAATCGGGTTTGCGGCCAAAAAGTGCCCTGTATTAAGGCTTGGGATTACAATATACATTCTTGTAAATATATTTAAAAATGTAAAAATATTTTAAATAATACAAATACTAAGATACAACGAGAGTCCCTTGTCTTTCTCCACAAACTAAGCAGCAATAAAAGGTATGGAAATTGTACAAATTCTTCATAAAAAAAAACTTTCTTGCATTGAACTTAAAATAATTACATTTGCTCTTGTTTACTAAAATAGATTTCATTCCAATTGTTAGCTAATATTTATTTAAATATAAGTGAAATCGTCTCGGTAATATGCCCAAATTCTTCAAGCTCATGCCTGGGGAGTGAGAAGTCATAATGGAAATTCTTTGGCAAATTGAAATTGCAGCCACTTGAGGCAGAAGTGAAGGCAGGCGGCATGGACGAAACGGAACTAAAGTGAGGGGGGCGTGGCACTCTCAACTCACTTCGACGGGGGTTGTGAATGAAATGCGGAGCCGGGGTAAACGGTTAAGAAATCACGTCATAAACGCGCCGAGCACGAATTATTTACAAAGCACGCGAAAGCCTAAAAGAAGGCCCACACCCCAATAAAATAACAATAAACTATGCTCCATGGCCCAGAGAGCGATGGGTGGTGTGGTGGGCGGTGGGCTGACTGCTGGGTGGCTCTCGGATGGTCATAAAAACAAAACAACAAAAGCTAAGGGAACAACAAGCCGCAGTGGCATAAACAATTGTGTTACAAATACGACTACAAATGCATAAAGCAAGGAATCCAGCCAGCAACAAATGTCGTCTCTTATAGACGATTATTTATTGTTAACGATTTATATTTTGTTGTTTGTGCTGCTGCCGCTGCTGCCACTGCCACTGCCGGAAAAGCTCGCATTTCCAAGCTGCGTCCCTCGTACGTGCAAATGTGTGAGTCCCTGCCCCAGATTGCAAGCTCCGTGCTCCATGATCCGCCCTCTCTGTGCCTTACTCCGTTTTGGCCTCAGCGATTGAGCCTGATTGCCGGCTCAAGTGTCGGTCGCGTCACACGGGGCGTATGCGTGTCGGATTGTGGGCCCAAGTGGAAGTGGTGGCCCCTGGGCGGCTGTGGGTGTGGCAGGGCCATCTTAGAGCTGAGCACTTGGCCCTGCCAACAAGGCAATAATTTTTTTTTATATTTATGGGTAGCAAAAAGCGGTGGTGCTTTGATTGGGTGCTTGCCAAAAATTCTCAAAATAATATCTATGTTATGTTGGGAATAAAAACAGAGTTTCCTTAATCAACAATTATCTTTGACAAAGAATAGATTATGTTTAAATGATTTCTCTAGGTTACAGCTTATAATTTTGGTATAAATAATAAATTATAATAATTTAGTATTTGAGTAATAAAGTTTCCAAAAATAATGGGCTAAGCCAGCAATTCTTAAACCACATCGAGTTGTTAAGACGGATTCCCTACCACTGCGTGCATCACTGGCTATAATGCTGGGGCCATCAGTGGCAAGTGTTACAGTTGGCTTTCCCGCTTTCCCGCTTTCCCACGCGTCGCGGCAACATTCTTCTTCGTCAACTGCGCGGCATGTTTGACAGCAATGAGTGCTTAACACGTACGAGGAGGGCCTTTGTTCGATACCCACTGATGATGCTGTTCCTGGAGCTGTGGCTGTGGCATTGTTGCTCATTTGCCACTTTATCTTGGCATTGTGCATGTTATTTACTGTTGCCCCACCAGCTTCCTTCGATTCAATACACCCTCGTCTGCTGCTGCCTTTGTGCATCAAGCTGTACACTTGAAGGAATTTTAGGTTCCATATAACAACACTTTTTAAGCAATGAAATATATTTTTTTAAAGATAATTTTCCATAGTAACTATATTTTCATTTCATTTTCTACATCCACATTTCTCTGCGTGTCTTGCGAGTAGTATCTGCGGACTGTCAAAGTATCTGTATCTGCAAACGAAGCTCCAGCTTCAGCTGCGGCCCTTGTATCCGTATCTCTGTGCGTGCACATTGTTTTCTGTGTGACAAATTTTGTAGGAAATCATTTGCTATGCTCTGTTAAACGATGACTTCTTTCTCCGTTTGTGTGACGCCCAATTCATTGAGTCTACAGCCTGGGGGCTTAGTTACCCCAATACGAACCCCAGACCGAACCCGAACACAACCCAACTATCCCAGCCTTGGACCAAAATAAACCAATTTGGGCCAACAAGATGGAACAAGACCAAGACCAACACCAAGACGAAGATGGAGGGCGAGGATGAGGACAATAACCGACCCACTGACCCACACAAAGTAGCACAAAGATGTTTTACGAGTTGTTGTTCTCGTTGTTGTTACAATTTGTTCATTACTTTTTATCACTTGTAGAGGGTGCACTGAGAAGAAATTCAAAAAACAGATAGATTCGAAAAGAAACTCATTTGAATTCGTTGAAAAGATTAATGGTGAGCTCAGAGGTCTTTTACAGATTTATCAAAGTCCTTAATTACCTTTTAAAAGCTAGTTTTAAATTATTATTAGTATGTAAATTATACAAATTTTTTAACCGTGTAGCAAATAGCAGAAAGAAATTCACTGATAGTGACCTTTCGCAAAATTGTTGCCCCTTTTTCGGACAGTTTTCGAGGATTTTTTTCCCCCAGCATCTGCTCATCCATTGTATTTCTATTGCTATTGCAGTGATTTTTTCCCCATTGTTAATTCCTCTGATTGCCAATGTTTTTGTTTCTGCTGCACCCATGTCATGGGTCAGTTGAAAAAAAAAAAAATAACTAAACAAAAGCAAATAAAAAATATAAATATAGAAACCCGAGGCACGCAATGTTGCAAAATTGTGTCTCGCCACAAGCAGTTGGCCCAAACATATAATTATGTACGAGCATTGTGGATAATGCCGAATACCAAAGCCACACACATGCACTCAACCCATCAACCTCAAGCCTAGCCACGCCCCCTTTGTCCATCCGCCACTTTTCCGCCCGAGGGCCAAATGTATTTTCCCTCATTTTTATGCTGCCCACAAATTGCATTCAATTTATTTTGCTTGTTGCAAATCAAAAATCTCCATAAAGCAAAATGTTTCCTCCGCAATGTTTGTGGACTGCATAAAAATGTTTAACATCGCATAAAAGTTATTACTTCATTTATTTCAAATGCAAACATTGTTCTCAACCGAATCCGTTTTCGGTAAAGTTATGGCAGGAGGAGATACACATATTTGTTTATTGCATTTAAATTGAG
This sequence comes from Drosophila ohnishii, assembly GCA_018905755.1. NCBI lineage: Eukaryota > Metazoa > Arthropoda > Insecta > Diptera > Drosophilidae > Drosophila > Drosophila ohnishii. The sequence continues at coordinate 19,977 of JAEIII010020710.1, read as the reverse complement.
TGCGCATTTAGGAAGGTAAAGCGAAAGGAGTTAAGAGTTCTTTGGCTGGATAATTTGAAACATTAGTAACTTTTTAATGTTATTTTAAATGGACTTTCAATGTTAACCAATTAAAAGGGCTTTAATCGTGGCTAAAAAGATATGGCTGATGTTTTTGGAGATTTTAATTGGCAGCAGCATCTGGGTCCTTTTTTATTTTGTTTTATTTTGAATTATCTGCTTAATATAAAAAATTAAAGAGCCATGAAATAAACAGAAGGTTACTAATTCTCAAAATACCTTGTAGTTAATTACGATTCAATTTATGTAAAAGAAGTCTACCTGGTGATGGAGTAAGCAATATTTTCACCAGCTTCCATTGGAGTTTAAGGAAACAACGTGCTGTATAAATTTTCTAAACTATATTTCAACAAATTTCCTTTGTTAAGCTCCTATAACAAACAAAATAGTTTATACCAAACTATTCCAGCTTAATTCAATAAATTTCAAGTGGCTTTCCAACTCAGCCGAAATACAAAAAATACAACAACAGCAACAACAACAATAAAAAAGGCGTAAACCCACAATGCTCAAATGTGGCAAATGAAATGGAAATTCCCTGCATATTATGTATATCAAGTGGCAGCTTTTGTTTATGGCCAGCCACTTCAGGACCATCTGCAATCTGCAATCTCCATTGTAACTTAATAAACCACTAAAAGGAGATAGGAATGGGCTGAAACTGAGATATCCTGCTGACCTGAGCGGACGAACGAAAGTAAAATAAAGTGTTTTTTTTTTCAATGCCGACAACGAAATCAGAAACAATTTCTATGGGGCTCAGGATCCGATCAATTCAAGGCTCAAGCGCTTGTGTGTTTTTTATTTTTTAATAAATACTTAAGCGTAAACCGGATATTTCAATATCCTGGCCACTGGCGCTAACCCCGACATACACACGCATATATCCTTTGGATATAGAGGAGGGTGCAGACAGGGTAAGAATGGAAAATGCTCTGGCGTATTTGCATAAGAAAAACTAAGTTGAACCAAAATCAATGATTGTACACTAGAAGCTAGCAGAGCCACGCCCCCGAATCTTCCCCTCAGCCAGAGACGGAGTCCTGCCCTGAAACAGAGGACCCTGGAACAAGGACGAGGAGGAGGTGCTAGCCGCTTTCATATTATTACTTTATGGTTGCCTCCAGTTATGCATACTATAACCATAAATATGCTCCAATGGATCCAAAGTCAGCCAGCAACGAAATCGGAGCGGAGCAGGGCGGAAAACAACAACAATAACAACAACAATAGCAGAAGCAGGAGGGATAATATTTTGTGTTTGTATTAATGCAGCTCGCATACATATTTATACTATAACTCAGAACAATAAATAGTAAAAGCTGGATTATGATTAAATCGATTACATGGGGAGCTAACGCTGGCCAAACATTCGTTATGCTCCTAAGGACGCAAGTCCTGCATTACGCCCAAAGATATACGCCACGCCCACAGGCAGCGAAACAGTCCGAAAAAAAGTTGAGAAAAAATCGGGGAAATATGTGGGTAAAACGCAATCGAAATAAAGAAGTAAACAAGAAACCCATAAAAATGAGTCTATGACGGGATACATATTCATAAATGCAAACAAATTTGCTGGGTCCCAGGCAGGACATGTGTGTGTGCCGCACACAGATACAAAATAAATACGCAGCACTCGGTTTTCATAACTGAATTGCATGCCCGATTGAATGACGAATGGAAATTGAATGAATCCCCCAGCCAAATGCAATTGAAGATGGAAATGGAAATGGACACGGACATGGTAGGAACATCCTCATCCTCATACTCATCCGCATCCACTGCCCTGCCAACGCACCCTTGGTGACCGTTTTTAAAGCTGAAATATTAACTTTATCCCCCACTCAACGTTTATGCGCCGCAGCTATAAATGTGATTTTAAATCCGCCACAGAGTGAATCCCCGAAGAGCTGCTCAAAGGGTCCCATTATCGAATATTCCCCTCAAACGCCCTTAATGGGCGAGGGTAAAAATATAATCTGCAAAGGTAAAGCTTAACTCTGGATTGGCATTTTAAATTAATCGCCTCCATATCATTATGCTGCTGCTGTATATTTTTGCTTCGCAAAATGAGGTAGATAACCATCTTAATTTGAAAGGCAAATCGCTGTGCTAATTGAAAATAACCATTCATAAAAGCTCTGGCCAGATGTGCGATATCCTAAACTATTTACGACTTTAGTTTTAATTTTTAAATTGCTTAATAAGACTAGTTGAGATAAGTAATGCATGCGAGTAATCCAAGTTGCTTTATAAGAATATTTAAATAAAGAAATCACTTTCAATGCCAAGTCCCCCACTAATTCTATCTAAATAAAGACAACCTCCAGAGTTGGCCTCTAGGGCTTCTCTAATCACTCCCCAAGTTCTGTGCGGAGTACTCACAGATGCAAACCTGCCCGAAAAGCCAAGAACTGAGGACGTGATGGGGAGCTGGTCAGGTGTTAATTGGAGCGAAGCGATTCAAGAGCAGCTAAGTTCAATGTTAAGGCACTTAACAGTTGTTAATTGCGGACACTCCCCACCGCATTTCCCTCGGTGTAGCAGTTGGCCAGTGGGCCATTAATGGTATCTCGGACCAGAAATTTACCAATTAAAAGTCATGATCAACTGAGGCAACGACCATCGCCAACTAGTTAATCATTACCAGCATCCCAATCGTAATTATGGCCATCATCATCAGCATCATCATCATCATCGATGTTGTCGTTGTCGTTTCGGTTGGTAACTTTTCGCACTTGGCCAAACTTCCGCTGAAGGCGAACCGAAACTTTCATTGAACAAGAGAGACTTCGGAATCGACGACTCGAGGCGAGTTGAAAAACTTCAATTAGCATTAATCTTGTTGACAAAATTTGTTTGTGCAAATCAACAGAACAACATGGCCAGCAACACTAAATGGCCAAAGATTTAAATGCGAAAACAGTTTGCCAGATTGCCAGTCGGCCAGATTGTCAGCTTGTTGGAGAGTATGCACATACATTTATATATATTTTTAGAATGTTGCCATTAAAGCCTCGCTTAGATTTTTGTCTTACTAAATTAAGAGGTCTCCCCCTTTCACCCATCGAATCCCCTGTCCATTCGACGGCCTTGTGGTAGCACTCACTCTGTGGCTCCCTCCGGTCTCCTCGGGTTTATCATTTTTGCTCTTTGCGGTCTTCATGCACTCTTTGATTTTATGTTTTTCCATCATGTCCGCAATATCGTACGTCTGCATACATTGGTATCAATTCCATACCCTAGGAAAAAGTCAGCTTGGGATTGCCCAAAAAGATACATATCAGGTGGAGCATTAACTCCAAGTTCTGGGAGTAAAATCATAGCAATTAAGATTATCTTCGACTGACTCTATTTGAAATTTTAATTAGGCTCACAGTTAATTGCTTCAAAGTTCTGTTAAATTAAATAAATACGTAACAAAATAAAACCATTTAGTAATTTCAATGTTTGCTTTCGCTTTTTAATGCGATTTTCATTGCAAAAGTAATTTTTTTTGGGGAGTGCAGTAAGCTCTTTTAAAAGCGATCGCCTTTAATACAAAATGATTAAAATATTAATAAAATAATATAAGCACATCATTAATTATGTTAACTGCCAGCAGTTAATACAGACATTGTGTGTCAGACGAAACCGAAAATCTGAAATCATTCTGACAACCCAAAATGCCAAACTGGTTTTACTTTTTACTTAAATAAATAGCAAGTTCAAAAGCCCAGCTAGAATAATAAACGTTGAATAAATCATTTTCTCAGGTGTGAATTGCTTTTTAAATAAAGGCTATTGTACTTGAAGTTTGCTATGCATTAATATTGTTAAATCTAATTATTGTTTAGGGTTATTGATCGAGGGTATTGCCGATGTCGAGTCTCTGGGGAAAGGCTTCCGTTTACCCGTTATGATTTTTATATTATTTTATTGCAGCTCCCTTTTTTTGTGGCTGCTCCTGCTGGGGAACCAAAGGACCCGGGGCACTTTGCATACCGATATGACCATGTTATCCGCTCTGACCATGGCTTTAGCGCTTTGGCTTCGGCTTTGACTCTGGCTCTGGGGCTTCCGTTTCCCGGGTAACTGGTAACTGGGCCAGCCAGCTAACTGGTCCAGTTGCTTTGGCCGTGGCCCTGGCTTTCGTTCTTGGCCAACTATGACTTGAGGCGGCACTCATGAAGCGGCTTAATCGCTGCCACACATCAATTACGACTCAGTTGTGCGAGTGGAAAGTTTGCAGGCAAATCTCTAAAACGTCCGACTGATTAACATTCGCAGGGCTTTACCTAATAAATTGGAAAATTTCCAGAATCATCTTACAGCTCAATTACAGCTGCCTGGCTCGTAAACAATGAATTATTCCAGTATTAATTGCAGACAGGCGTCGCGTCGCACAATTATTTACTACTGGTGGGCGGGCTTCTGCTTTCCAAACCCATTTCCATTTTTATGCACATTTTTTGTGTGTTTTCGATACGTTTAAATTCGGCCAGAAGGTCGCTACGCTGTCACGTAGGGTGTCGAAAAAACAGCCGGGAGATTTCGAAACTGGGACTGGGTCGCAATTGGTAACCGTCGCACAGGAACAAAGACCGCGCACACGTCTCATTTCGATGCGTCTTTGGGTGCGTAATGCATAACAATTCGACTTGAATCCGAATAAAGTGAATTCGAGTTCGCTTTGGTTTGGATTGGCTTCGAATCGAACGGATTCCCAGATCGGCGGATCGACCGGCACGTATGCGGAACCCGTTAGCCCCCCGATCGCAGGGCGCAATAATTTCACTGGTTCCCCTTCCGTACTAATCAGTTGCCATGAGAATCCGTCTAAGGGGGCTCAGGTCTGAGGTCTCCGGTCTCTACGGTCTCCATCCAGCACCACACCTACCTCGTCGTACTGCCCGTAAATGCAAACAACTCTTATTTTCACATCTATCTGCTAGATACCACGTACGAGGGCCCAGCGTACGTGCGATTTGATATTTTAAGCAAATATTTAAAACAAATTACCACAGCACAAAAGACGCACAGGCAAATGTGTGTGAGAGCAACCAAGGAGCCGCCGGTTTACAGTGGCTTGGAATCTCATAAAATTGGTAACAGATATATATTTGATAAGTGAGCAAAGTCCCTCAAATTCCTCAAAGGTAAATCTAAAAGTTAATATAAACATGATATATTTTTTTAAATTTTTAGATCATAGTTTTTATAACAATTAGTTAACCACTGTTTCAAGTACAAATGGGAAGAAGGTAGCGCTTGTTGCCTTTAAGTTAGTACAATATCTGAGCCCCCTTTTAGCCCCTGCATCTGCTTCTACCGCTTGCCACTTTATTTTGTTCCCTTCGGTTGGCCAGTTAGTTTGTTTTGGCCAGTGCGGCCAAAATGCGCACACAAAAGCGCTAAGCTTTGGCTTAGAAATGGGGAAGCAATACAAAAGTGAGACGGCGGTCAATGTGCGTACATATCGGGGGCTGTTTTTGGAATATCGAGGGGCATGTGGCGGGGCGCAGAGACTGTCGTATGAGTTGTGCAAACAGACCGAAAATTCCCCCAAAAACGAAACAAAGTAAGGCAGCCATGTAAAGTGCTTCACGTATGTACTGGCCACGTTGTATCCATGCATCTGAGAGATACAAATAGCGAATGCCCGGGAGGCGAAGTCAAGACTCCAAACTGCAACTGGAACTGCGTATGTGGAATGGTCTCCGACTGGGACTGGGACTGGGACACGGGACCACTAGGACGGGAACGGGATTTGGCCAGTTTATCAACGTCGGGCAGCCCAGCCCGCGTTCCCCCGCCGGAGGAGAGTATGATTGTCAGATTGGCAACAAATTCGTATGGTTGCTGCTGCTGAAATTATGTCAAACCTGTTTGATTGAAACACTGAAAATTGTCTGCAAATTGTTTTTTACAGCATTGCCCACCACTGTGTGGTGCAATCGCCAGGGGGCGGGAGGCAATGTGGGGGCTATACAACGTAACCAATACGCGGCGATTGCTCTAATGCTGGCTCATTACAAATGCACAACGTCAACATTAACGGCAACAACAAAGGATGTCGGCTTTTCTACGATTTTCGAATTATTTTTGACATAATACAAAAATGTGGGGCTTTTGCTACGGAAAATGCGGTTTGATTCGATCACAAATTTGATAGGAAGTGCATGGCGATGGCAATGTATTCGATTTCTGTAATTGGATGTGCATTTCATCATTACGAAATGGAAAGCTCAAAAGAGCAATTATGCTGCTATCCCATATACATAGTTAGCACATGCTGCATTAAAGGCTTGTCAATTCTCATTATCAAACATGAAATTTGAAACTAAAGTATGGTATATTAGAGAAAGAGACGTCCTAGAAACACTTTTGTTTAATACAGACTAATTTAAACTCTTTTTGAAAAACTACGCTGCAAATTCCTACAAAATACTGACCAACTATCCCCTGTAAATTCATATAACTGGGCTCTTTATTTAAGATGACAAACCAGAAAACTGTAGCATTCTTCCTCGATTTAGCAACAGAGCAATTGATTAATTAAATCTTTAAAAGTAATTTTAAGTACAATGAAGTTCAAGACTTAGTCTAATATGGCAGTGAGGCCTATTAAAACAGCCCTGAAGAGGATTTTATGTAAGAATAAATGGTTTCTAACTAACCGAGTCAGACTTAAAACTCGAATTAATAAACTAGGATTTTATGGTCAGAAGGATTTACGGGTCTCCTACGGGTTTCTTTTTACCAACTGAGCATTACACACACTCTTCTGAAATATCAGATCAAGTGCAACGTCTAGTGCAACAGTTGCACATTCAAAGAAATTCCGTATTTATTTATTTACAATCCGGTTTAAAAATGCTCCATCAAAGAAGAGATTTGGTTGCAGCTTTATCTCTGCTCTTCGCTGCTGTGTGTGCCTGGCCAAAAACAGACTGAATGGGAAATAAATGTACATATGTATATATATATATATATATTAAATGTATGCAAACTGCATAAATGCTTCCTGAATCGAATTTAATTGTATCTGGTGTCTGCATGCCGCACTCGTATCCGTATCTGCATCTGTATCTGTGCCAGTAACTGTGGCAGCCACAGTACACAGTATCTCGTAGCTGCATGCCATATGTATCTGTATCTGTAACTGTATCTGAGCGATGTTGTCTATCCATTTGGATGGATGTGCACCCCCTCCGCTGCAACGTTGCGGCTTTCGGGTTTAATTGGCTGCGGGAATATTCCATGTGATTACTTAATGAGCCCCAACTTATGTTTACTACGCGAAACATCGGTTGGCTTCGGTCGCTTCGGTTCGCTGCTGAACTGCACAAAAGTTAAAAGGTTAACACAGAAGCTGAAAAATGAAATAACACAAAACGATGGCAGAACAACTGTCCCCTCCCCCGCCCCCACAAACACGTAGTTTATTATTCAATTATGCATTCATTAAGGTACATAATTAATAATTTAATTAAAGGTAGCACAGCGTAGTGCATCAATTTGTGGCAATGTTTCCTTTATTACTCATTTTCACGCACTCTGACTACGCGCCGTGCCATGACTCACTGACTCAGAGTGGGGGCGTACCGGTATCAGTATCAGTGGGTTAAGGCATTGGCATGGGTTAAGGGTTCCGCTCGATCGCCGCTCGAGGAAGTTGGCAGCAATCCGAGCCACTGGCTGCGGCATGCGTGATTTCCGATTGAAATCGAACGGCAAATCTCACAGCTTATTGCCTGCCAAATGATGCAAATCATTGTTCCAATATCTGTGGATGCAAAGATGACTGGCCAAAAAGTCTTGCGAAAATATTCCACTCGAGAAATCAAGTGTCTCCCCCTCAAGACTGCAGTAATTCAATTAGTATCGATACATTCATCGTATGTATGCCGTCAGCGAATCATTTTACGCTAGTTTAACTTTAGTTTACAGATTGTTCTGTGATGTAAAAGGAAGTCAATCAATGTGCTTGCGTTGGCCCAAGACGATTTAAGGCCTTGCCATTAGATATTTCCGCCTTAATTCGTAATTCACTGGTTATATTATGCAAACATGAACAGTCAATAAATCTCTGGAGTTGAGTTATGAAACGTCCAAGTGCATTCTTTGAAGTTCAAACATGATTACCGGCATTCTATGATTTTCCATGTCTTCAAAAATATACTTCTCCGTCTCTAGTCTGCTCCTCCTCGCACCCTGAGACCGTCTGCATCCTGAGAGCTTCTTAAGCAAAGGTCAAGAGGTGCTTGCGAAAGGCACCTGGGCAAAGGCCAGCAAATGCCATCGGGTCTAAGCCACCTCAGGTCGACGGCGTCTTCATCTTGTCCGGGCCAAACTCTAATTTATGTCTTTATGGCGCATTACATTCAAGACAATTCACTTGCTTTATAACCTGTTAGAGTAAGTCTTTTACGGCCACATCAACGACAGGGCCAGGCGTTAGCGTTGGCGTTGGCGTTGGCGCGGGGGCACTTGGCCGGAGATCAAAGCCAGGCCATGGTAATGACCCAGTTGGATGCGCTGGTAAACCTTTTAGCCAGGTCGGCGATGATTTCATAGCGACATACATAATTAAAAGGCCGTTACAGGATGTACACAGACGGGGTTTATGCTCAAACGGCCATGCAAAAGTTATGGTACCAGCCTTAATTGGGCCAAAACGTTGGCAGACATATGTATGTATTTTCGAAAAAAAACATTGGCAACTTTACGTGCAGAGTTTTGGACAAGGTTCATGTTCAATGTCACCGCCTTCGAGTGGAGTTAACCTTTCAATCGTCAATGGCCACTGGCCAACTGAAGATTCTGAGAGAACCAGAAAGCCTTGCCGAAAACCAAGCCCACTCTACTACACTCTTAGAAAATTTAACTTTATATTAAAATAAATTACATTTAATTTAATTAATTCTAAAGTTTAGAGATGCAAAAGAAAACTCTTTCTTCGGTTCGAGGCAATTTCAAAGTAATTTTTCCATAATTAAAAACCAGTATTAAGTCCTTATAATGAGTGGAATTTCTCTGCGTGTATGTGGCTCGGTCCAAGCTCAAGCTCGGAGGCGCGCTGGCTGTCAAGGCGGTCAGGTGCATTTATTGCAATTAAACACTTGTTGCTGCCAAAGCCGAAGCTGCCACCGCAAAAACAACGCCACATCTAACAAGAAGCGAGGCAAGATTAATACGTGTATTACGGCCGGGCCACGATTCGACAATTCAGCAATTCCACAAGTAGCAATAGCTTCAGCTATAGCTCTATGCCAAACATATACATATATATACGATTTGCTTAGAATGCGACAACCGCCGGGCCCCAAATAAAAGCCAAAGTGCCGACCTTGTCAGTGGCTACTACTACGACCACTATTGCGAGCTATTGCGAACTATTGCTGCCGCTGAATCTCGAGTGGTTTTCCTTGTGTTTGATTTTTCAATTTTTGCAGCACAAAGCGAGCACTCGAACGCATTCACACACTCACACACATTCGGAGAACTAATTTGTTAAATGAAATCCACCTGGAAAACGGAGCGAGATAAAGTCTAATGGAATCGGACGGCCTTAAATGATTTCAATATCGCATTAAATCTGCTCATCAATGGTTCATCTATTGTTAATTCATATCAACTGCCTGCCATTCTGAGTGGTTCACTCAAAACCGTTGGAATTTTAAAATTACATGCATAACACAGCGCTCGGTGAATAATTAATAAGTGTAATGGGAAAGCCATCAGCATAGCCACGGTCTTTGCTAAATATAATTACACAAATTAAACGAATATGTAGAATTTAATATGTGGCCATATGGATAGGTTCTCGGAGTTTTGACGTTTTTAATTTAAAAGCAAAAAAAAATACCCCTTAATTAAAATGATTTCTAATGAACTATCATTGAACAAGCTATTAAAGCAGGTTGCGTATTTATATTGGTTTTAAATACTTTCCAAACTTCTATTATGTCAGCTTGCTTAAAACATTCTAAGAATTCTTTCATTTAAATTGTTATTTTTAGGGAAATGTGATATTCACTATGAAAACTTCAATCGACTTGGCTTGGCTACTAAACAATTAAAATGAAGATGTTCCCAATCGGTTTCATGGTCAGGCTGCTGCTCCTCTGATGCTGCCACCGATGTTGCTGAGTTATTTATGCATATTTTACAAGCTTGGCAAATGCTAAACGAAGAACGGCGGCTTTGGGCACTTTGAATGCTTTGCCTCTGCCGGCTGCTAATTCGCAGCAGAAGCAATATTCGCACATTTATCGATTACAAATCAATTTCGTGCAATTGCACATCTCACGTAACATTGGCAGCCCCTCTTGGCCAGGCTTTGGCTGTGGCTCTGGCTCTTGGCCTGGCTTAACTTGCACTCTGCACTGGAGAAAAGTTAGACTGAGTTTAAGGAAATGTTGTATACAATTTTTGAAGCTCTTTTGGGATAATTAAAGGCTCAAAGAAAACAACTTGAAACTATGAATTATGTTTTTAAATATATAGCTTTGTTTATGGCCACTTTAATATATATTCTGCGAATTTCTGGGAGACTTTTGTTTCAAGTGTGGGCTCTGTGACTCTGACTTCGACTCGTGTGCAATGCATCGCTGCCGGATTACCCCCCGATTAATGCTGCTTGCATACAAATTGGCGCATTTACTGCGTTCGCCTTCACCTGGCCGGGGCTGGGGAGCGGAGGGGGCTTGAGGTGGACCTGGAGGAGCCGGGGGTCCTGAGGAGCCCAGCTCAGCTGAGACATCCACAAGATACGAACACGCGCGCCTGCACTCGTTAGCAGAGTCTGAGAGCATTTGCTTTCTTTTGGCATTCGCAAGGCAACTCGAAAATTGCATAAACAACACGCGAAATGAAAACAGTGGGACGAGTGGGGTGGGGTAGGTGGGAGGGAGGGTGTGCGAAATATAAATTACACCGCGATAGATGCATGCAAATTTAATTTTTAATGTTCGCATGCAAATCGCTGGCATTGTCGAACGCTTTAAGTTCTCCGGCAACCCAACTGGACCGAACTGACTGGCGGCTCTTCTTCCGGCAAATCCTAATCAGTATGACTGGCCCAGTGCCAGTCACACTCGAAATCCCGGCTATCCTGGCAACGAACAAAAAAAAGGGAAAAAGCGAAGCGAGGTGACAACATAAGCAGACTTTTCGCGGGATTTGTCAAATATTTGCGCTACGCTGTGCTCATCCAAAAAAGAATAAAAAAAATAAAGATGGGGCACGGAGATCCAAAAAACTGCAGTGTGGAATCCCCAAACTCAAACCGAAAACCCAGAGCCTGAGCCAGAGACAGAGCCAGAGCCAATCCCTGGGCTAACCCCCTCACTTTTTGTGTGCGCTTTCACGCCTCTCGCAAGGCGGCGGGCAAACTTTTATTATTATTTCATTTTTCGCCCCGCCTCGCAAGTTCAAAAAGTTTAATGCTATTTGACTTTGATTCAATGTTTGCATTGTGCCCGAGCACATCATCGATTATTTTCCACTTGACGCCCCTCGCAAAGTCCACCCACAGCCCATGGATGTCAGCCGCCGTCCTCCTCCTCCTCCTCCTCGTGCTCCTGCTGCCACTGATCCCAGTTGTTTGTGGTGGACAAATGAAATATGTTTGGCCGGCACCGCCAAATCAAAGCCCTGACTCTGCCCGACAATGCCCGGGTACGAGTATTTTGATAAATTGCGAATTAATTGAATTGCTATGACACGAAACTTAGCACTCTTTTTTCGTGCTATAATTAAAGAGTTGTCAGCCAGCCGTCCGACGCGTCGCCGAATGATTACTGGGCTTTTTCGTGCACACAAATTTAGAGACTTTAATTACTGTTGGTCGGTGTGAGTTGTGTTTCTTGTTTTCAGATCATTTAAATGTTGACAGATGCCAAGAATTTGCAGTATTTATTAGGGATACACGTGGATACATCAATTAGTATCATTACAACTCAGTTACAGGTCTATAAAAAAAATCAGCATTAAAGTGTATTTCTGGAAACATTTGTGTGCTTATTAAATTTTTACCGATTATAAAGAGATTTGAATAATGAAATTAAGCCCTTATAGATTTCAGTAAATGCATAATGAAGCTTTAATAATTTGTATTTATTAAATTTAATACATGTTAATTGAGGCCCATCATGTTTGCTATTCAATCATTTATTTCTACAAAGCATTCATTTGCTATTCACTTTTTACAAATCAGCATTTAACACACATAAATCATAAAATAGTCAATGCCAAATGAAAAACAACTTTTTACTGACTGAAGCTTTCGAAATAAAACTAAATAAACTATGTAAAGATCTATAAAATTACACTATGATTATTTTATTAAAAACTTGAAATAAAAACAACAAAGCTTTTGTCAGACACCCCCTCAAGCTCAGCTATTCCAGGAATAAACCCTATGAGTTCTTTGGACTTTGTATCGTTATATTTATTTCATATGTGGATTAAATAAGCTGACTAGTCCTGAAGCTTATCCACATATATAAATATTATTAATAACAACATTTAAAATCTACCAAAATGATCTAAAAACCCAAATAAATAAGCCACAACCACAAAGTATTTGAGATTCCCCAAAAAAAAAATGGTTTATTACTGACTTGCTAACTGCTATTTTAAATAATGCCCGGAATTAGCTTGAGTAAGAAGTGTTTTTCCCCATCGAATTTGGGTTTGGCCAAACGTGTAACTCGTTTGGAATGCACGAAAAAATAAATAACCGAAACCATGGGGGTAATATAATAATCCACCTGGTTATTATCGATTCTTTGCAGGCATAACTCCAGTTGCAATGGGCAAAACAATGAATTATTTCCCAATTGCGCTGTGTTTGTGTATAAAATTTGGTAAATTCAATGAAATTTCACACATTTTTCTGTGCACACCCGGGCCCCTCTCCCGGAATTGCGGAGCGAATCCAACTCGTTTCGGGGTATTTTTTTTAGAAAGCCACTACCACGTTGCCGCACATACTACATACTATAATGGCATTTGTCATACGAGAAGTAGTAGAGCAGATTGGCCATAATCCCATGTAATTCAAGACTCACCGCTTTAGCTGGCTGCACTGATCCCACGCCCACAGATTGGAGTGGATTTCGACAAATGGATGGCAAATTGCAGGCCGCACGAATCTTAGCAGGGATATCAGAGTATCTGCCAATTTTGTGTACTATCTTTTTTATTCCTTTTTTTTTATAGTCTTTACACTTTCGAAATATGTTTTCAAATGCTTTTACGCGGTTTTATGCCGCACGCAATCTTGCACAAGAGAGTATCCAAAATCGTTGCAGGCAATGCCAAAAACACACAATGAGCGGCAACAGGTTGAGTCCGCGGTCCGATCGATACGAAAATCAAAATCCGATTGGAGTCCCGACTGGAGTTTCAAAAGTGATTTTCGAGGCGAGACGAGACAAGACAAGCGTTACGCGTTCCAGAACCGCGCTGCCAGGCAGACGAAAGCAGACTCAGCTCGACTGCGGCTTGCAAAAACCACAACACCTGACGGCGGCTCAGTGGTTCGGCGGCTCAGCGGTTCGCCGACTGCGACTGCGACTGCAACGTCGACGTCAACGTTGACGGCGGCATTTGGTGGGCGGTAAGTCGAGCTCGGCGGCAGCGCCTAAAAACAGTCAAATTGAGTGGCGCAGTTTGGATCGCGGATTGAAGTATGTAACTAACTAACGCCAGCGAGCATGCAGGCTGGCCCGGGGGATAGGAGATTGTGGACTGGAAATGGGAATGTTATGTTCCAATTTTATGAAACCTCGTAAATCCTAGGCTATTAAACGGATAGAAGTAAACAAGTAATCCATTTGAGAGCTAGTCACTCATGTAGGAAATAATATTGAGATCCGATCGTAAAGAATTTGGATAGCGATTTACAATTGAATTAAATATAAATTTGGGTTTGTCTTTAAGTACAACTTAACCTAATGCTGTAATTACTACTTGCTTTTAAAATATTTGAAAATAATGCTGTAGTTACATCTTCAAAAGAAGTAACAAATAGCAAAGTACTATAACGAAAACACTGATCATTTTAGTTATATTATCAAAGGAAGTGAGACTCAGTCTTTAAAATATCATCCTATCAGAAAGTAAATCATAACTTGTACAAAAAAACAGCATAAAACTTTACTACAGAACTGGTATTCTCGAAATTAGTTACTGCTTGCTATATTACGTATACGTCATGTGGGCACTTGGTAATAAAAACAAAATGCAAATTTTCCGCCATTTCCTATACAATTTTAAGGTATTTTCCACACCATAGCTCATAAACATTAAACCGTGTAAGATTTAGTACAGAGGTCCATGTCAGAACACGGACCTCTGGCTGACTGACTCATGCCCGAGTGCAGTCAGCACATCCGCTCAATCGCAATCGCAGTCTGTATATCCCAATTCCAATCCTGATCCGAAATCCCAGCCCACTACTTGGTATGCCTGCTCCGTTCGCCCGGAGACGTCGTTCGACGTAGTTCGCTCATAAATTTTGCATTGCTGTGTGATTTTCCTTTTTAGACGCGACAAGATTTCACTGATTTTGCTGCGTATAGTATGTAGGTATATTCTCCACTGGAGTGCTGTTCTGGACGTACATACTCTTTTTTTTTTTTGCTGTTTTGGGGTAATCGCAGGTCCGCCATCAATCACGTAATTCCCAGCATGTTCCGTCGCCGATCCATCTGTATCTCGAGTCCAGTATCTTCTCACAGCGAAACAAAGCCAGCTCAAATATCTCTCGCATAACTGCTACCCGAAACAAAAGGCCGCCCATTAATGACAAATGCCAAATAACAAAAAAAAAAGACAAAAAAAAAAACAAAATAATAAAGCAATATTGGCGAGCCGTCATTGCATATTAATGGTGCCCTCATCAAAAGGCACTCGAGTGCACACTTCTGCGATATGATCCGATCTTGTTCGGGCCTGTGTTCAAACACTTGACAATGACATGATTCGCTGTGATCTTTAATTACTTTATTTTCTGGCCACAATGGCACAGACAATCTGACGCCTTAATAAATTCATAATGGCCATGCCTTTGTAGTTATTGTTGTGAAATGAAGCTTCTGTCAAACTGTTTGCTTTTACTTGGCTGACTTAACAATTATACAACACTTATTAAGGGCTGGCGATTAACAAATAGGGTTTGAGTTACTTTGTTAATCAAATAGTTGAAATTCCCAAGTGCTGGACCAGGGTTCAAAGGGGTTAATGTATTTTTAATACATTTTTATTTGTTCTATTATCGAGGAAGGAGGAAGCAGATGCTCTTAGCCGGCTTTTGGCATCAGCTATCCCTCCCCTAATGACTAGTACTGGCTTCCGAATTTTGCATAATGCTTAAAGTATAAAGAGATGAAAAGGTCAATGCAAATTCCCAGACTGGAGAGCAGCCGAAAAACTTGAATATTGAATTATAATTGGTTTGGCCAAAGCACGAACTTTTAGTTTCGATTAAAAATTCTAGTTGCTTGTCAATTTGAATTCCTGTTGTTATTAGTCTGTCTAAAGACTGGCTAAAATTGTTTGTGGCTTCTAGTATATGCATATATGTTTTAGCATAAGAGATTTATAGATCGTCAAACGGGCTTGATTACCCACATGCCGGTGCAAGTCGGGAACTTATCGCCATAATCAGGTGGATTGGCCACTTTGTGACAGCGACAAATTGAAACTGCAATAAAGCAAACGGGATTTTGAGAACCCTATAAAGTGAGCGATAAAAAAAAGAAACTAAGGCGTAACTTGACCTTGTCGCCGCACAAAGAATCCAAGTGCGATTTTGGCTCTAAATCCGGCACCGGAATCTGAAAACAATCTAAATGGTTGCACCCCCGAAAACTGGCCAGCGACAGCGACAGCACCAGCACCATCACCATGATAATGGCCTAAGCAAATCGGCAAGTCATTCAGGTTTTTGCCATGCGATATTCTCGCAAATCAGCAAGCAAATAGCGCCAAACAAACAGAGACCGAAATCAAAGTCAAAGTCTAGGAGCTGCAAATCCGAAAGGTAATTGCCAGGGCTAATTCGGATTACGGAATCGCGTACTCGAGAAGTTGAGAACTCGAGAAGTCGAGGAGTCTAGAATCGACTCGTCACTGCATAATTATTCGGGGGGGAGGCCTCTCGATGATGAGAGGGCTAGTGTCGGGTAATTTGCCGCTTCTGCCGTGATTTACTATTGACTCTGGTGTCGGGCTCCTTGATTTATTTTATGACTCAACGCAACGCATCGCACGGTAGCATACAAGTACATATAAACCCCCGCCCGACCATCCCCCATGGAGCGGTGGAAGTACCCACTCCGATGCCTGGAATACCCTTGGGGAGCACTTATTTTGATAAATGCCGAATTATTTTGATTGAATCTTAAAGATATATATACAAAAAATACAATTATAGTATCTTAAATCATAATAATAGCTTAAATCTGTAATAATAAGTATTAAAGGCAGACCGGTAAACTCTTTTTACTTAGATTAGATTAATTATTTGTTTTAAGAATAGTTTAATGCCTGTATTCAGTGAAGACTAACAATAATTTACAGAATTTGGATTTATTTATTTATTTATTTAACATTGCTACGCTAGTCACAGAAAAAATGCATTTAGAATAATGTTGATTACTTATTAACTAAGTTTATACATCTACCTCATTCAAACATTGTTAGTTAAATCAATTCCTATCTTATGTTTAGTACTTTAAGCTACAATTCCAATTCCTATATTATCATCGTAATATCCCCTAGTTGTTTATAACAATCCTGCAATATTTCTTTAAAAACCTTATGATAGAGAACTAAAATGTAGATGCCTTTTCCTTGTTATGTTCTCCATACTTCTCCACATTGATTACTCATAGATTGTATACTTAATTGCTTTGACAGCTCTATATATTTTACTTTGGGATTTCACAACTTTGCGAAAAATAAACTAAACCCCGTCCAAAGGGTATAAAAATATCAGTCACGGTAGAACGCAAAATTACCAACACATTGGCTGCAGCACACATGGACATGGTTGAACGGAATCCATTGAAATTCAGAGCGGGTTCAAAGACGGTCGGCCACGGCAACAAATCGTGCAAACAACAACCCGCCGAATTGCATAGAGCAACATCTTCATGGCGGCAGGGTGGAAAAGTGGACAGGAGGACAGGAGGAGCACCAGCTGGGAGCTGGAAGAGCGATAAAGTCACAGCGCAGAGCCAGGGCGATTCAGCTAAATGCATTCGAGTGCTTTATTGATTGGGTTTCGTGTGCGCGGTGAGCGCAAAAAAGTAGGAAAATCTATTAATTTAACTCGGGAATAAGCAAATGCATCTCAAGTGGCCCAGACGCAGATCGGGAATTGCGACGCGGGGTGGAGCTGGGCAGACCAAGTGGCTGACGTCGACACGGACATGACTGGGGCCCGTTGACAGGTGTTGACTGGCCAGTCGTCAGGCCATTAATGAATACGGCTACGAATTCACAAACAATAGTCAAGCTTTTCGACTAGTAGATACCTCCGGTCACTCATGTCTTCGTGCACTGTTTAGAAATAATTCAATTTTAAATGGAAATTGTAGACAATACTGACGTCAATAGGTTAGCATGGCCGGACGAGATGCCAGAGATAATGGTTAGTTATTTATAAGTTTACTACTCAGCGAAATAGTATACATTTAAGGCGTAAAGAGTGGTGGTATTAAGCAAATAAGCTGAGCGTAAACAACTCTATCTTAACATCTAAATAGTAGTTAACTGTGACGCATAAGTATCTTTCTTGACAAAATAAGAATCGTGAATTTAGGCAAAAAGATACTCGAAATCTAGCATCCATAAATAAATATTTATCTTGAGATCTATTTCAAGTTTTAGGGAAATCATTTCTATATTTTCTATATCGTACCATAGAATATACCTCACGACTAACGAGTACCAATACTTGGAAACACCACGCGATCAATCTATTTGATGTTCGAATTGAGGGAAGCGAACTGAGAATTTTTCCATAACAAACCCCCAAGCTAGGCGTGTACTTGACTTCCGACTTTGACTTCAAAGTTGAGTGTTACTCGATAGTATGTTTACCGAATCTAATAATGTTTGACTTTCATCAATTGGCAATCCAGTGGCAAAAACGCATCCAAGCAATTAGCAAAGGCTAAGGCTATAGCCGTGGAACCCGGACCCGTTGTAGGTCTTTAAGGGAACACACGGAAATGGTGGGCCCTTGTGAAGGCCAAGGTGCAGGCCAGGCAGTACCAGCTGTGTGTTAAAGTTAACGCACTGTGACTAAATTGCAGAGGCTCTTAAATAATAATTACTCGCTGGCCGCCCCAAAAGGTCGGCGCCAAATGCTCAGCCAAGGTAATTATAGTGACGAAACGCCATTGTCTGGGACTGACTGTATGAATAGATAATAAAGTGGAGGGTTTATAGGTCTGGTGCAGTTTGTGGCATTTTCCAAAGTCAAAATAAAAGCGCATTTAAATTTATTACGGGGAATATAAACACTGTAAAGTGCTAAAAATGCTATCTGGGAGGGGCATCGTTCGGGTCATTTCACCGCCTGATTAACCGCTAATGTCTATATAGATAAACAATTATGTCATAATTATTTGGGGGGAACACGGGAACCTAATTTGATGACCAAAATAAGCGGATTTCACACAAATTTTCCCACTTTTCCATTAGCAGCCATGGGGAGAGTATTGTTCATTTGTCTGCTAGCTTTATTTTTAAAGCATTATCACAGTGTAACATAAATAATTTCTTCGTCTTTCCATAAAGTCACTATTATTCTAATCCTTCAGGGCGCCGTGATCTTCAAGATGACGAATGCCGTGTGCGAGTCCTACAACAAATCCTGGGTGGAGTTTGGTCTTTGTCGCCTGCGAGCAGTGGGTCGCAATAAGGTCTGCTTCAATGTTAATGCCACCCTTCTGCATCCGGTGTACGATGTGGTTATAAAAGCCCAATTGATGAAGAAAGCTAATGGCTATAAGCCATGGCTCTATAGTGTGAACTTTGACGGCTGCCAGTTTTTCAGGAGGCGAAACAATGCCTTAATTCGCATCGTTTGGGATCTTTTCCGGGAGTACTCGACCCTCAACCACTCCTGTCCCTATGTGGTAAGTTTAGGGTCCAACTGATCAATTTTAGTTAACCAGCTTCTCATTTCCAGGGTCTGCAGCAGGTAAAGGACTTTTACTTGAGATCCGAGAAGCTACCTACCCCAATACCCACTGGGGATTATCTACTGATGATCGACTGGTTATTTAACAAGAAGCCCCAAGCTGCCACAAATGTTTACTTCACCTTTGTCGAGGATCTATGGAACAGTAAATAAATTAACTAAATAAATATGCTAAAGTTCATTTATAATTCAATTGGTTAAAGCTAGGAAACCATTCATTTTGTTTATTTTTGCTGCTTATAATATCCAAATGTAGAATAAATTTGATCCATATATTTTTGATGTATTTTCTTTCTACAATAACTTTGAAAAATAGAAACAAACAAAATCCCAGTAATGAGTGGAATTCAATCACGCCTAAAAATGTTCAATTTCATCCTCAGTTTGAACGACAAAAATGTCTCGTATCTGAGGAATACAAATGCGATTATTAAATTTGTTTGCTTGTTTTGAGACCACCAGGAGTAGTTTCGTCGCCAGTGCAAATCGTAATCGATTTGAACCAAACAATTCAAAAATAATTACCAATTACGTTTATTTTAAATTCGCATTCCGTTTGCAAAACAATATACAAAAGCAGCCTTGCCTTTCTGAAGCAACAAAAATATATCAATTTAGCTAAGCACTAAAAAAAAGTAATTGTCTTTGCAACACCTATGGTTTTGTAGTACTCTTAAGACTTTATTGTTTTCTGGTTTTTTTTTAAA
>JAEIII010020697.1:0-10414 GCA_018905755.1 Drosophila ohnishii | reverse complement strand
AATTTATATTTACAACCTCAAAATGTACGATAAACCATGCTTTATAAATCCCCAACTAAAGGGTATTTAAATTCTCCTGCTGATCGAAATTAGATTTTATTTTCGCCTCTTTATGACAATTATTCTGATGCATATATATTTGGATTTTGATATATATAACTCGCGGTATTCGGTATTCTGTATTCACATACGTATTCGATATTTATGTGTCCCTTGTAAATGTGAGTTGAGTGAGTTTGCTGCACTACTTGCCTCGCTTCGAGTGGGAATAACTCCCTCCTAATTAGTTGCCGGGCAAATAAATCAACAAATAAATTAAAGCGCCGCAGTGCTCATAGGAATGAATATATATATCATATGCGTATGAATAATTCTTGGCCCGGCATTTCAACAATATGCAAAGTGGCTGCTGCTTACGAGTGAGGGCAACAATTTAAAGTGCCTGGCTATATCTATGGCAGAAAATATAGCGAAGGCGAAATTTTAATTAAATTCCGCGTCATCAGTCGATCCATGACACTGACACTGACACAGACGCTGAACACATGTTCCCTTCGAGGCCTCAACGGATTGTATCCGCTCTCGTCTGTCTGGACTCTAATCTGTTGAGTAATTTCTTTGATGGCGAATAAAACTTTTCTCCGCTGGCAGCCTCTTTTGACGCGAAACTAACGTCAAAGTTTCGCGGGAACTTTGTAATTGATTATCGTATAAAAAAAGGCCATGTTAATTAGAGCAAAACTCTGGATGCGAACGCGGACCACTCCGGCATTTGATCACTGGCCACATCATTAGTGGAGGGAATTTATGCGCCCGGCTAATGGCATAGTTTCCATCTGCACGAGACTCAGCTTTTCCTGAATGGTCGAGACCAAAAATGCTTAAAAAGTAGTTAAGGCCGACTGCCGACACGCCACAGAACTTAACCAAAGTTTATTTCCGGCCAAAAAAAGAAGATATATATATATATGTACGTTATGGCTGTCACGAATAAAGTGCAGTCTTTAATGGCTTTAATAATAATTTATGGGCTTGTCAAGAACTTCAAAAAGCTAGGTGAATAATTTTATGGAAGCGTTCAAAGATTTATGTTTATCAAAGCCAATAAACACTTGTCATAATCCATAATTTAAGTGTTGGTTAAATGATTTCAAATGTATTTGATTGCTCCTCTGTGGTCATTCAACCGATAATAATTTGTGTTTTGATGTGCATTTGCAAGCAATTATGCAAATAGTTTTTGAATTGTTATTGTCATTGTCTTATCTACTCAATATGGCAAACAAATTTGTTTATTTGTTTTTGATTATTATTTAGAACATCATCACTTGAACATTATCTGTACTCTAACTATATATTAAAATTTATTAGGTTCTCTAGAATGGACTTTCCTTAATTCTTTCTTTTTTGCTACCCTCGTCTTTTTACTTCCTTCTCGAAATGGTAAATCGAAAGGGCTTTGGGCGAATAAAAGAAACGACGGGACCTTTTCCCTATTCACTTTTTTTTAGCACTTTGTTTGACTATTCGTCCTGCCAATAAACCGCCCTGACAGTCCATTGAGATACGCTTTAACTGCATCTTTAAGCCCCAGAGCGATGAGAATTCATTAATGGTTTTTGCCCTCTGGACCGATGCATGCACCTTGTGGCCATAAAATTCCCCAAGCGCCTATAAGTAGGCCATATACTCTGGCACTTATAGCCGGCGCAGGGCGACGTGTTGTTGATGTTTTTTGTTGCTGTCGTTGTTGTTTTTGTTGTTTCTGATATTGCGGGTAGCAAAATAAAATCCCATTAAAGTGAGCGTTTGTTCTCGCCCTGGCCATATCGCCTTGTTTCATTATGTCACGGGCTCAAAGATAAATCGTTGCCGTAGAAGAAGCTCCAGCAGAGGGAAGTTACATTTAGAAAAATAAAGCAGACTTAGCGGGAAATATAAATTAAAATCTTAAAGTTAGTGCAGCTATTTATAGAGTATTTTTAATTTAATTTTAATTTATTAAGATTTTCTTGAGTATTAAAATTAATGCAACTATAAATACGGGCTATTTTTGTTTTAAATTTAAATTTATAAAGATTTCTTTTAAGGGTAAATAGGTGATTTATATAAATATTGCTTAAGTCATATATAAAAAATATATTTTTAGAGTTAAGTAGAAATATTTGTGAGTTTTTCTGGTACATTTTTGATCAGCTAATCATCAAAGAGCTACAGAAATCAATATAATTCCAAAAATCATCTCTTAAGAGCCTAAAATTAATATAAAAACTCCAGTATATATGCTCCTAATATTATTTTCTTTCAGTGCAGGCCATAAAGGCCAACAAAAAATGGTGACAAATGCATCAAAATTAAAATTACGAAGTGCCGCAGATCGGGAGCTCAAGGGGACGGGGGAAAGGACTCCTCGGGCAGACAGCAGGATGACACACTCAAGCTGCTTTGTGCTGCTTGTTAGTAATGATAATGGGAATGCGGCGCGTGAGCCTTGCAGGAGGACCAAGGAGAGGGGGTATTGAAGGCAAAGATCCTGGCACCCGGAACCAGCAAGATGCGGATGATGGCGATGATGATGTTGGCGACACTCGGGGCATGCCAACGGCGGCTGCTGGTAATGATTTTGATGAAGTTTACGTCTCTCGCCAGCCAGCAAGCGATGGATAAATGCGTTCATAAAAAAAGAGACAAAACAAAAAATTGTTAACTGGCAATTTTTCTTGTTTCTCACGTTGTTGCCGCCTCTCTTTCTTTACACAATATCCGGCATTCGTGGCATCTTTCCTCTTGCCATAACCTGGCCCACACAGTTCCGTCTATTAATTTATCAAAATTATTATTCTTTTGCCCTTGGCCCGCGGCGTTTTTGGCATTCTTCCTGCTAACCGGGTTCCGGGATTCCATATAACCTCTCCGACTCTGCGAAACTTTGCATAATATCTTGAGTAATATTCGACCATTTCTCTCTGCCTTGGGAAAATTATTCAGTTTATTGCGGGAATAAAAAATGATAATAGATAGTCCAGACCATTAGCTGATTGAGTTATTTTGAATTTTTAATGCCTTTCCATATTTATTCATTTATTTGGTTTGGGATTATTGTGTCCTGTTTGATTTATTATTAAATATTTATTACTTTTAAGTAAGAAAGAACATTTTAAATTTTCTTTTCAGCTTTAACTTTCAAGTTTGCCACAGTTATCCTTTTCTTGTATCCTTCTGCGCTCTAATAGTATTTTTGAAAAATTCTACCGACTCTGGTTTCCTTCTTTTAGTGACACACAATGGCCCTGGGTTCTAATTAAATTTTACCTTGTGACTGCATTCACCTTCTCGTGCCTTGTTATCTGTGGCCCAGGGGGTGTTCTGCATGTGTTCATTAAGCGCAGGATTTCAATTTGCGGCCTTGTAAAGTTTCTCCGAGCTCCCCGAAGCCGATGATGTTGGAGACTCGCATTATCTGGGTGCGCCCCCGAATATTTTACAGCTTAACTAACAGCAATTTGGGGGACTCTGGCGTGCACCTGCACATTTGGCTAAACTTTTCCGGAGCGTTGTTAGCCGAATCCAATTAAATTTGCATTCAGTTGTCGAACGTGATCAGAAGCCATCAGCTATCGGCATATCTGCATCGTTGGTTTCTAGTTTCCTGCCAAAAGTTTCGGCCTTCTGGGCAGCAATAAAATTCCAATGAACTTTCTCCCATTGTAAACACGGGCTTAAATGCCGCCCCCAAGGATTATCCTTGGTCGAGTGCAAGGTCATCACTTGGTCCCGACAGGTGTAAGGCCATTATCCAGGGTTCCCATTGACTGCAGCGTCTAATTAGGACCTTTGAGGGACAATGGCCATTTCGGCAGAAATCAATCTAGGCAATCAAGTTCAGAAGTCCCATTCAACCGTTCAGAATCTGGACTTGATGACCTCCTCTCACACAAAGAAACTGAATACAAGGAATTATGTGGTGTACTTTGGATCAGAGAGTTACAGTGGCAGGCAGAAGAGTATGAACATATATCCCTGGAAAATTACAAATTAAATATAAGAAAAAATCTAAATAGTAGCTAACAACAAATTATATGACCGTTTTTGTTCAGTGCACAGAAGAGAAATTTCTGTGGCTTCAATATTCAACTCAGCTTAGGCTTAAAGCTGTCCGAAGAGCATCTAGTATCAAAGTTTCTAGAGATTTCCAAATGGATGGACAGTTAGAGACAGAAACTGTCGCATTGGCATTGTTTTTAATAAACTCGGCTCGCCTCCGACCCTAAAGAGGGAGATGTCGGTACCAAGTTGTAGCTCGAAGCCGAGGGAGCGTGTCTGACAGCAACTAAAAATAAAAGCCAGTCAAGGCAACAACTTAATCCCTTTTGGCCAAAAAGCAGACAAACAAAAGGCAAAACGAGGAAAGCGAAACCGTGGGGTACGAGTAAAACGAAAAACTTACTTTTTAAGTCCGTTTAAGAAGTATTCTGCAAGGAAAACTTTGAACCAAGTTTGATGTATGTTAATGTTATGGGTATCTATCATGGAAAATTTTGACTGTTTTAGATAATCAAGGTTAAGGCCAAATACGTGGTAATAAAAGAACAACTACAAATATATCTAAAGGTTTATTGTAACTGAAGTTTCCTTTGCTACCTTAAATCCTTTCATTCTGCTTCCCAACTAAAATCCCTTTAATTTCTGTTCATTTACAGTACCCAAAGGCCACGTCAATTAGCGATGAGCGTAATGTGGCAGCCGGCCTTGTGAATAGCCAAGAGGTTTTTGGCCAGGCCATCATCCAGCAAGGAGCTCAATTCCGGCGGCGACGGAAATGGCTGCTTAAGTGGTGCGCATCCGGACCGGAACCACCGGCAGCTACTCGGGCACACTCATCCAGCACACACTCCAACCCAACCAGCACTCAACTCATCAGCCGGATCGAGCGATGGCCAACTTGAGCTGGCTGGCCACCACCACGCAGCTGCCACTGGTCAGCACGAGCAACTGGAGCCTGACTCCGCCCGGAAGCACGAGCATCAGCCTGGGAGATGTGTCCGCAGCAGCTGCAGCGGCGGCGGCGGCGGCGGCAGAGGCGGCGGCGGAGGATGACAGGACTGGCGGGATCATCCACAACCAGCTGGTGCAGATCTTTTTCTATGTCCTCTACGCCACAGTCTTTGTGCTGGGCGTCTTTGGAAACGTCCTGGTCTGCTACGTGGTGCTGCGGAACCGGGCCATGCAGACGGTAACGAATATATTCATCACGAACCTGGCCCTCTCGGACATCCTGCTCTGCGTCCTGGCGGTGCCTTTTACGCCGCTCTACACGTTCATGGGTCGCTGGGCCTTCGGCAGGACCCTGTGCCACCTGGTGTCCTTTGCGCAGGGCTGCAGCATCTACATATCCACCCTGACCCTGACCTCCATCGCCATCGATCGGTACTTCGTGATCATCTACCCCTTTCACCCGCGCATGAAGCTCTCGACGTGCATTGGGATCATAGTGAGCATCTGGGTGATAGCCCTCCTGGCCACTGTGCCCTACGGCATGTACATGAAGATGACCAACGAGCTGGTGAACGGCACCCAGGGCGGCAACGAGACGCTGTCGGAGGCGGCACTTATGCTGAATGGGAGCTACGTGGCCCAGGGATCGGGATTCATCGAGGCGCCGGATGCCACCTCGGCGGCCGAGGCTTACAGGCAGGTGATGACTGGCGGGATGACGGGTCCGGAGATGCCATACGTGAGGGTGTATTGCGAGGAGAACTGGCCATCGGAGCAGTACCGGAAGGTGTTTGGCGCCATCACCACCACGCTACAGTTCGTGCTGCCCTTCTTCATCATCTCCATCTGCTATGTGTGGATCTCCGTGAAGCTGAACCAGCGGGCCAGGGCCAAGCCGGGTTCGAAGTCCTCCCGGCGGGAGGAGGCGGACCGTGACCGGAAGAAGCGCACCAACCGCATGCTGATCGCCATGGTGGGAGTCTTTGGTCTTAGCTGGCTGCCCATCAACGTGGTGAACATCTTCGATGACTTTGACGACAAGTCCAACGAGTGGCGCTTCTACATCCTGTTCTTCTTCGTGGCCCACTCGATCGCCATGAGCTCCACGTGCTACAACCCCTTCCTTTACGCCTGGCTGAACGAGAACTTCCGCAAGGAGTTCAAGCACGTCCTGCCCTGCTTTAATCCCTCGAACAACAACATCATCAACATCACCAGGGGTTACAATCGCTCCGATCGGAACACCTGCGGCCCCCGGCTGCACCATGGCAAGGGTGAAGGTGGCCTGGGAGGCGGAGGCAGCTTGGATGCCGACGACCAGGATGAGAACGGGATCACCCAGGAGACGTGTCTGCCCAAGGAGAAGCTGCTGATCATCCCCAGGGAGCCGACCTATGGCAACGGCACGGGCGCTGTCTCGCCCATCCTCAGCGGCCGTGGCATCAATGCCGCCCTCGTCCATGGTGGAGAACATCAGATGCATCAGTTACAGCCGACGCACCACCAGCAGGTGGAGCTTAGTCGACGCATTCGACGGCGTACTGATGAGACGGATGGGGATTACCTGGACTCGGGTGATGAGCAGACGGTGGAGGTGCGCTTCAGCGAGACGCCCTTTGTCAGCACCGATAACACCACCGGCATCAGCATCCTTGAGACGAGTACGAGTCAGTGCCAGGACTCTGATGTGATGCTCGAACTGGGAACGGGAGTCTGTGGCGGCGGAGGAGCGGCTCCCGGGAGGAGGTTTAACTGAGATAGGGTAAGTCATTTTAAGTAATTTTAAGGCAAAGGGAGGGAGAAAAGATGGAGGGTTAGTTACAGAAATTATTTGGGTATGTGAAAACTTTTATTTTATTAAACTTTACTTTAGACTGAGATTATACTTAATAGAAATTGCCTAGAAATAATTTAGTTGAGCTACTTTATGATATTGCTGAGTTTATTTAATCAAAAACTTATTCTGTATATTTATTTATGATATTTTTAACTTAAAATTACTTAATATTGCTCAGTTATTTAATACATTTTACCTTTTCAAGCTTTATATATATAAGAATAAATAACTTTTTGAGTTATCCAAACGAACCTCAGCTCATTTCCTTCTTTCCTTATGGCCCGCGGCCCGCTAAAGTTAGTACAGACCAAAAGTTTCTTTGCAATATTTACAAATAAGTTTAATAACGTTTGTTTACAACAAAAGTTTTCTCTTGGCAAGGCAACAATAAAAGCTATATATTTATCAATATCACAAAGGAATTTTCCTATATTAAACATCCTTTTAGTGGGCAGAATCAAGCGGATTGCAGGATCAAGAATAAAAATTGCTTACGAAATCACTTAGAATTGTGATGAAGAAATCATCCTTTGTCCCGGACAAAGAGCAAACCATTAGTGGGAGCGAAATCAGAGCAAGCCTGCATGAATTTTATAAAATTTGCAGCAAGAGCAGAACGAACTTGCAATCTTTATGTTTCTGTGCCCTCGCCTTTTGCCACAAAGGCCAGCATCTGGCAGCAGATTCTCGGCAGCGTTTGGGCCAAATTCCATTTGTGGGGCTGCACTCGGGGAAGAGCACTCACCTGCATGGCAAGGATATTTCCCATACTCTCCCACCCACTGAGCAGTAAATCAACTGCCGGCAGTGCGAGTAGCAACTGCCATGAGTCAGCCGAAAGTTGCTGCCTGTCAGCGCACAAATCTCGGCCAGCTACGAACTCGGAGAAGTTCCGCATCCTCGAGATGGTAATAAAAAGAATGTTTGTTTTTTTCGCGGGGCAGGGAGTCCTGTAATTTCGTTTGCAGTGCAACATTTCTGGCAGTTATTATACTCTGCGAAGATGTACGAGCAAAAGTAAATAAAGAATGTGTTTCAGTGCGAGAATATTATTTGTGAGCTTCTGTTTCAAAATAATCTCTTGACATACCAGAAATTTATTGTAGATTTCAAATTTTATTATTTTCTATTTCATATTTTATATTTAGGCACATGTAATACCCATTCAAGCTAAATTTATACAAGTCTCAATTCATTTCGGTCTTCTTTGCCAGTTTCATCTTAATTTAAATTGGCTTAAGACCGATTTTACAAGCAGAAATGCCAAATAAATTTTCAAGGGCATTTCAGCTTCGATGTAAGCGGCTTAGTACGCACCAGAAATACTTTATGCATAAAGTTTCTTCTTCAAATGGCCAGTCGGAGAACTTTTGAAAGCGACCGGCGGCTGTTGGCCGGAACCGACTGGGCCAGTGACGGATGGCCAAGACTTGGTAATGGATTACAGAAATATGAAAAACGTGCCGACAGTAAAGCGACCCTTTGACTTCGAAGGCTGGACAGGTGTGCAGCAGCAGCATAAACATATATAAACAAACTTAATATATGTACACAAATTACCAACTGAATTTGGCCCATAAATGCCAAGCAAAATGTACATTATTTCGTAGTCCATTTATATGTATAAGCACATGAAAATGTCTAGCCAGAGTATATTGAGAGGGTCATAAAGTTTAAAAATACATTTAATTCGATTAAAAGCAAAGAGTTGAAGGCAACCAAGGAAATGGGCAATTTTCAATGAATTTAAGGAAAATAATCGGATTTTTGTCAGAGATTTAAAGAAGCTCTTACTAAACCGAAAATATTTTTACCCTTGGTATTGGTATTATAGTTTCAGTGGGAAGCGTTTCCCATAAATTTTGATTTCCTAAAATTTAAAATTTATTAAGCTTTTATTTATTATTAAGATTTGTTAGCCTAGACAAAACTGGCATAGAAAAGCTTTCCGAATTAAATTTGATTTTATTAAATTCATTATGCATTGAGCTTAATGCATTTTTGGCTTAGTAGATTCAATATTTGTATCCCCTGATTGCTAACTGTAAGGGTATACAAACTTCCCGGCTTCCCGACCTTAGTTTACTTTCAAGTTTTTTTTTATGAAAATAATTAAAATAAATTTCTTGGTAATTTCAAATACAAACTTTATAAACACCAAATAAACATGTACAAAATTTGTAAAAATTATACAAAACTAAACTAAACAAAACTTACGATCTATTATTATCTGGGATTAATTCATGTTAACCTGGCGACACTTCTAAAATAAAAATAAAACTACTTGTATCTTAGTGGTTTTTCCCAATCCTGGGACAAAGCACACACTCAGTGAAATATCAACTAGCCAGAGGATGTTCTTGTTTGCATTTGGGTTATGTTTGTGGTTGCTTTTTGAAAGCACTGCCAGATCCGAAACGAGAGCAGCATGTGGAAAGTGGCAGGCAGTTGGGGGGATGCTAGGGATGCGGATGCGGATGCGGACTCTGGCTAATGAATTATTCAGGCGGGTCGTTAGCTGAGCACAATCCCACACGACTCTCTGCCTAATTACACTGGCGGACTGAGAGGCCGGACAGTAAATAAACGGCGCTCCTGTGGCCAGGACAGCTGCAAAGGGAGGGGGAGTCTGAATAGATGGACAGATGGTTGAAGAATGCCGGCATATATCATATAGTACGTATCTGGGCAAACTGAGATGGGCTGCAATCTGTTCACCGAGATAGTTGCATGTCCAACCATATGCATTATGCATGAGTTCAGTGCTCCGCATTCAGAGCAGCCTGCTCCCGGACTCCGGAAATCGCTCTGTAAGCGAGCGAGAAACTTTTATTTAACAACTCTATTTGATTTTTATATCTTTGATGCTGCACTAAAAACAGATAAAGTGTTTTCAAAATATTTTAATTTTATTTTAATATTAAGATAATACATTTAAAATAAAGGTTAAATTATACAAAAGTCGGTTTCATTATTAATAAACATTTTTCCTTTATACTTTTGTGACATTTCTTATATATATTTTGAAGATTAATTAAAATATATTTATAAGAAAAATACATAAAAATAAAATATGCATATTTGTTGTATAATTTATGTTTCTCCATGAAATATTTTTTCTCTGTGCATCTGTCCCTGTGTATTAATGGCAAATGGTTGCAAAAAGTTCTCTGTGACTTCGACTCCGATCCAGAACAATGTCAGCCAGACTGCAACTGATAGCTGCTGGAAAGTTTGCAGACCAAAAGTGTTAGGCACAAACTTTTCTGCTTTTATTTAGATCAAATTGCAACAATTTGAAACACTCACCGCAGTAAGTTTTCTGCCACGCCGGTGCAGCCACATTTCAAAACCAATGACAACCGCAAAAACTGCGAATGGTTTAAGGGAAATAAAATGACTCGTTTCGCTTTAGTTAAGGGGTTAAATAAATTTATTTGCCAATGTATAAAATCTATATTAAAATATATTTATAAAAGAAAAACTAGGCAATTGTAAAGAGAAAATATTCCATCAATTGACTGTTTAATATATGGATTTCTTTTCATAAAACTGTGATTTATTTGCAGCTAAATGAAGTCT
>JAEIII010020674.1:0-13668 GCA_018905755.1 Drosophila ohnishii | reverse complement strand
TTTAAAGGCTAAGATATAGTCAGTGAATAAAAAAAGAATTTGTCGATATCCTACATATTATATTCTTTTAGTTTTTGATATTTTAAAGTATGAAATCATTATTGTTCAAAATTTAAACTTTCCTCCGACCAAAGTTTATTAAAGATAATAACTAATAAATTTATTTTTACGTCTTTTCAAAGAAACACAAATCTTTATCAATAGCAAGGGACTGACACCCTTCCACAAACTATTGGATGTTATCGCTATCGATTCCCTGTAACTTAACCGGAAATGAAAGAAATAAATACAAGTTTTTTATATACTTGAGGAATCCCTGGATGGGGCTAGACTCGGCTCCGGAGTTCGTCTCCTTCGGGCCGTGCGTTCCGAGTGAACTTTCAGTAGCAGTTTCATGGCACTGCGTTCCACGGTGACACTCACTCCCCTCGCTTATCACAACTCTTTGGCACTCGCAACGCGACAGGGCATTATAGGCTAGCCTTTATGAGTAATTGCCCCCCTGATGAGTCATCGGAATTATCATTATAATAAATACGCAGGGAAACAGAAGGCAGGCTCGGTATTCAGCAATAATTTTAAATGAAATGTGTAATTGCTTTGACCGATACCAGTACCGCCACCGCCACCGCACCTGAACCCGTCACAGAAACAACTGAAACGCTGTGCAGCTGTCGGCATAACAGAAACAGAAAGAGAAACAGCAACAGAAATCGCACAAAGCAAAAATCAAAAGGCAAAAGGCAAAAGCTGGAAGCAAAAGGCAAAACGTTGAAAGCAGCCATCTCGCTCTGCCCTTGGTTGACATGTTTTGTGTTCAAGTTAGGGATGGGAAAAAAGATCGGTTTGGTAAATATCTTTACGATATAAAAGGAGAAATTCAATATCTTGAAATCAATATAGCCTATACTTATCTAATAATATGTAAATCATGATCATTGAATAGTTACTTTATATCTTTTAAAAAGTTTTTGATATATATATTATATCTATATTATATTATACGATTATACCGATATATTATATCCGATTTTTCTCATCGTTTAACATTCCTAGTTTGTTGGGTTTGAGAGGTGTTATGAAGGGTTATGTGTGCGGGTGCCGGCCTTTGTTGCTGTTGGCATATCACATTTTTCGCACTCACGCTTTGGCCTCTTATTTCTCCCGTTTCCCACTCGCTCTCTTCTCTTCCTTCTCTCTCTCTCTCTTGGGGACTACGTGACGTATGAGCAATGTGGGCCGTGCCGTGCATCGAA
Source organism: Drosophila ohnishii (assembly GCA_018905755.1). Taxonomy (NCBI): domain Eukaryota; kingdom Metazoa; phylum Arthropoda; class Insecta; order Diptera; family Drosophilidae; genus Drosophila; species Drosophila ohnishii. The sequence continues at coordinate 12,412 of JAEIII010020674.1, read as the reverse complement.
ATGCTCTGACTGAAAGACTGAACCACAAACACACGATAAACGTATCGGTGAATGCACCGAAGCGAGTGCGGTTAAGTACATCTTACATTTGTATTTATATATCTCAATAAATATGTTCAGATGGGTTTCCAGGAATCCCCATCGAACTGTTTGCATTAGCATTATCTCTGATTTGTTGCTGATCAGTTTTTCCCCTTAAAGTTTAGAATTAAGTTATTGAAATAAGTACAATACAATTTAATAATATTTTAATTATTTATAACAATGGACTAGAAAAACCCCTGCATTATAGGTCTTAAATTAATTTGGATTTAAATTATAAATAAAACAAAAATCGGTTTGAATAACACCATTATTTTAGACCGATAACCATGCCTTCCGGTTTTAATAATTATTTTTAAATATCGTTTAAACGAAATCATACATTTTGTAGAATTGCAAATATATTTAACAGCATGCACTTAATGTCGTGATCAGTGTTCCTCTTCTCACTCCCCAATTACTGCACTGTTTTTATTTTAAAAAGCAAAACTCTACTCATATATTATTAAATTCATTGTTGCAACTTATTATACTAGCTACTATTTGTTATTATAATTTCGAAAAAAAAACGCCAAAATAATTAAAGGCGTTTGTAACTTTAAGTTCGAACTTTGCTCGGTTTACTCGAAAGATCTCGAAACCTGGCAGGTTAAGGTACAAACTAACCCAGAATGGAAACTGTCTTAACCTGATTTTCCACTGCATTGATAGTTTTCCACTGAAGTCAGGATCGTGGGACTCACCTGCTGCCGTTTGCATGGCGTGTGCCTCCATGTAATCCATATAGTATATAGATACCGGTCCCTGATATTGGGTCATAGGACCAATGACCACATCGGTGGAGTGCGACAAGTTGATCACGCTGGATGGTGGTACGCCGGGATTGGTAAAGATTGAAGACGACGTGGAGGAGGTGGTGGTTGCAGCACCGGCCGAGGTAAGGTTGTGCAGTCGCTGGGCGGGATTCGGCCTTTCCCGGCCCTGAAGTGACCACAAGGCGTTATTGGTTGATGGATGATCATTTTCCTCGGCCATTGTGGGGTTTTAAAGAACTTTAAAAAGAGAAAAGTTATGTTGTAAATATAAATATTTGTGTTGAAAAATCGGGCAGAGGAATTTTCAGAATTTAAAAAAATTAAATCTAAATAAATATTAAAGTTAACTCAAGAAAGTGTATCACAAAAATAAAAAGAAAACAACAAAAACCCCAACAATAAATGTGATCTGCTTTGAATTTTGATAAGGTTTGTCTTGTTTTGTACATTTAGTTTCTTATAGCTTTTATTTTCCAGAGAAATACACTTAACAAAAATTTGTTTGCGTACAAAAAAGTGTACGTAAATTAAAATTTGTAAATTTGTATGTTAAATTTTTAGCTATTTTTATTAAAAATTAACTTGATAATTTTAACTTTTCAAAATTAAACAAAACACAATCTTTAAACAATATAGAAATGGGTTATTAATTCGGGTATTTTTACACTAACAAATGTTTATTAAATTACCAAAAACATTACAAAATATCGCACTAAATTCTTACTGATTTCCCCGATTATTTTTTTCACTGCTTAAGTGATCGAGACCAAAAAAATTCCTGACTGTTTCCGGAGTGCGAGGCTTCGTGTGCCACAGCCGAACGACGACTGCTCTGAGTTGCATTCCCACTAGAGTGGATGAAGCTAAAAAAAACCAAAGCATTCGGAGTGCGAGTCCTCTCCTCTCGGTGCAGTGAATATAAATTGTATATTCGCTCCCTCTCTAACTGTTATTGTTATTGTTTTGGGCCTGCGAAGATCAGTTGAAGCGGGGAAATTTATTTCGTTAATCATGCAGTTTTCGATATTTAATTGCGCGGATATGACTAGCCTGATTTGCATAGAGCGTTGGAGAAAAATATTTATGGAATATTTTTAGCTTACAGGAAAGTAACTTCAATGATGATAGGGGTTAAACTAAAGTGAGATATTACAAACAATTAATTTTTTAATTTTAAATATTAAGTAAATCACCAAGTGGCGTCATCTAGTGGGAGTTAAGTGAAGTCTCCACACCAAAGCTTTATAAAATTTCACAAAACAGCCGCTGTTGCCTGGTGGCGTTCATTACTCATACGTATATTACGCATACGCACCGTTGCATGTCAAAACTTTATTTTAAATTAATTGTTTGGAAAATATAAATATTTAGAATAAATTATTCATAAGAAATCAATTTAAAAAGGAATTTATATTTTTTTTTAAAGTAATTTTTCTTTGAAAACTGTATTCTTGCCTTACTTTCAGTTACTTGCTCATTTTAAGCCACCTTTTCCTTGGCTATTCGCTTCGGGGGCATCAATTAATGTGCTCACCGCTCTTCCAGCAGCCACACGAGATGTCAGCCACCCGCTGAACGCTATGCAAGCTTCACTTTCGCCACACGACGGCAACTGCAGCACTTGACTCCTGGTCCACGTGGATTGCCCATCCCTCAGACTGTGTCAGCTTGGGCTGCTGGCTTTTAAGCGGGGAGTGGTTACATGGCTCATGGCTCTACATACAGAGAAATTCAGCGTTAATCTATGAATATTACACTCAGAGATAGCATTGTATAATGATATAAAAAATAATTTTAATAATAATAAATGAATATGAAGCTGGAAAGGTTTTCTGCGAGCTACGGATGCTGGCCTTTTAAAATTTTATAAATTACTTAAGCCGTCTCTTTGGATATTATTTCTTTTTTTTTAGTGTACAACCTGGTGTTCTGCTGCCTGGTGGCTGGCTATTAACACGCTGCATGGCACGCAGCAAAAACAAAGCGCATACTTTGACGTCTGCCCTCCTAATGACGACCACGAGAATAACGACGACGACGACGACGGCGACGACGACATGGCAGCTTCACCAGCTTCCCGAGGGCCACGACTTTATTCATGTTCAGTTGGCATTAGTCGCCGCCGCCCCTCCTCCCTCTCTAACCCAACCTCTGTAATATTTTTTATTTTTTTTTAGCTGGCCCAACAACTTTTGTTTTATTTTACTTTTTCTTATTTGCCGGTGTCTGTGTGCAAGTGTGAGTGCGAGTGTCTCTGCAGCCATTGTGCCACCAAATGCAGCGAATGGGGTGGCGTTTTAGCGGGAAAACGGGTGTCTTCGCGCGCAGGTGAAAACCCCAAAGTGCCCTAGGACAGTGCGAAGTGCTGAGTCAAGTGTCAACTGCAAATGACATTTGCATTTCGCTGCGCGGAGAGATCCTGAGGGGATGGGAACCCATGGAACCGCTCTCTGGTGGTGGTGGTGGTGGTGGTGGTGGTCGGCGGCAACGCGTCAACTACGGCTGACATTTGTTTTAGTTTTTCTTCCGCTTTGCGCCAGCCATTTGGCAGTTCGTTGTGCTTCCTGACCGCGGCGCCCTGAAATATGCAACAAAAACGCTGGTCCAAAAAGAAGTTGAGAAAAAAGGATAATAGCTCGGTGGAATTTTAAACTGTCAGAGGTCCCCCTAATACGTTGAAGGCCCTGTGACACTGCTTCGTTATTCTAATTAGAAGGGCTAATCAGGTTCTATAACTACTTGAAAATATCTTGCAAGTGGGAAACGGAAGTTGTCTAGGGTTTATATAACATTGTGGGAGAGTTGCTTTAAGTTATTATTTATAATGCTTAGCCCTGGAAACTTAGGGTTTTTTTACATTAAAAGAATGGTATTTACTAGAAACTGTGGTTATAAGATATCTTAAAAAGGTGTCTTGAAGTTGATAATAAAATATAAATAAATATTTATTAAATACAATTTATCTTATTAGCCATTTTAGTTTATTTCCTATGTTATTAATACCTAATTAATACCAATTTTTGTTCAAAATATTCCATTACATGTTTAAGTTATTAAGATCCAACGACTAGACCCCCATGTTGCCTTTACTAGATATTGGCTTGATGTAACCACAACAATCCGATTGATTAAGATGCGCCGGGAATGCAGCGGCTATAATGGAATTGAAGCCAGACAATATGCAAATTAGTTATGGCCAGGCACTCTGATGCAACTGCAACTGCAACTGCCACTGCTGCTTCTGGCAATGTTAAATTGTGGGTATAAACTGCATTATAGAGCACACATATAGCATATAGCATGGCCAATGTACATTCCATCCCGGCCATTGTTAAGCTTGAGTGGTTGTGCATAAGTTGATGGCGATGCGTTCTGTTTCGAAATAGCAAAGACCTTCAAGGAGATGGACTTTAACAAGTCAAGGCTACTAGCTAAGGATTAAATAAATTCATAAATAAATAAATATCTGTAGTAAATGAAATGAAAGATAAATTACCATTTAATTTATTGAAATTAAAATAAATGTTAATGCAGAAATTAAAAGAAATGAGTAAATAATTGCTGGTCATAACTAAATGAAATAAAATGCCTTTAAATGGCTGGCAATTTGGTGAAATCGTTTCACCGAAAATTGCTTTTAAATTGTGTAACCAATTTAAAATTGAAACCAAAAAGTTCGCTCAGCTTGTAATGGCAAATGAAGTCGTCCTCCACTTAACTGGCATTCCCCAAAATAAGTACAACAAATGGCGTTTCGAAACTATTTTTGACTTTTTGGCCATCGCCGCTAGCGGCAATCGCTTGATGTTGCTGCTGTGTCTGATGCTGCTGCTGCTGCTGCTGCTGCTGCTGCTGCTGCTGCTGCTGCTCCTACTGCTGCTGCTGCCCTTTGTGTTTATCGTGGGAACGTTGAGCGGGGAACATTTCGATCTCCTATGGCTGTCAGAGGGAAAACAAACAGAATCAGACATCTCAACCAACGCCGCCCCATCACCGAACCGAAGCGAAACGAAAAACCCAACCCATACAATAAAATCGAAACTTTTGCATTGTACATGTAAATTGGCATTGGTGTTGTTGCTGTTGCTGTTGCTGGATTTGCTGGGCGTTATGCAAAAGGAAAAACTTTTCGCACAGCGCATAAAATTTTATTTGTTGCTACTTTTGGGCTTGCGCTTGATTTGGCAGCTCACACACTCATGCCGATGTACAAACTATACATAGTGGTATGTATGTATTATGTAGCCCAGCCCAGCCGCCTCCTCGCTGATATTTGGCATATTTTGTGCACATCAATATCTCGCGTGCTAGTTGGCAGCCATTCTACTATCAATACTGGCTAGGACACGGTGAAAAAATTGGAAAAGACTACTTATAGTTGAGGAATATCTCAGGATTAATTAATTAATTGAAAAATTATAAAAACTAAATATTAAAATATTGGTAATTTCAATTTAATTATAATTATATTTCTTAAAAAGTGAAATCTAAAAGAAGTGTGTTAAATATAAAGGAAAAATTAAGGATGTGTTCAGATAGCCTCTGGCTTTGAATTTAAAATTATTTTATTTCCTATTAAAGAGATTGGAATTTAATTTGTTAAGTCGACAGGAAACTCTTTTTCTGAGGAATTAAAAATATAATGATATGATATTTTATGGTGATATTTACTTATTTTGTATTATTCTATTTCCTTGTTACTTTCTTTTTAAAATTTTTATATATTTTTTGCTCTGTTCTTGGATGATACCGGTAGCAATTCCCATATCCCAACAGCCCAACACCCCCGACGATCCCGAGTTGCCAAGGACCCGCGGGCGTATTGGCTGCGCGTTTTGTGGTGCACCATTGAGTTCAAGCGCGCCAGTGGGTGGCATTGGGCGTTGCATTCACGTGCCATATCCTTGCATTGAACCCAGCTGCACACACACACACACACACACTCCAGAGAGATAGAGGGAGCGAACAAGGGAATAGTGTGTGCGTATTTCATTCTTCAACTATCTGAGTTTTGGTTTGCGGCATTTAAGCAAATGTTTTCCAAATGCACTCCGTGTCGAAGTAAATTTCTACAGCAAAGCCAGCCAGCCAGCCCTTTTCACAATTATCGCAAGCACTTGCCGACTGAGTGCGTGACTTTTGGTTAGCTAGCTGCTTATTTTCTTTAATGACTTTCAATGATTTTGGGCGAGAACTTTTAATTCCTAATTCTTGAGTTATTCTTAAAACGTTTCTAAAGGTTTTCTATTATAGAAACGATTTGGAAATTTTTAAAATGATAAAGAAACTTTAATCTTAAGGGGTTGAGTTATTTGTTTCTAATAAAATTAACAAAGAATTTGTGGGAATAAGGCAAGAAGAATCAGGGCTTAAAAATTTTAAGTTAAAATATTTAAAATATGTAAAAATTAATATTTTTAAAATTGTGAAAAAATAAATTTTAATGCAGGCAATATATAAATATTTGTTGTTTATATTTTTAGGAATTTGTTGTATTACTATATGCAGTTTTCCTTAAAATCAGCATGTTATGTTAACAGTTTCAACCCTCTTTTCTTTTAAATGAGAACAGTCGATTAAATGCTTATGGAAATGTAACAATAACATTGATGTTACTGAATAGGGAATGAAATGTTCTGTTAGTTTATATATCCTGGACTTTTTATTATTATTTGCAGTTTTCTCTAACATCAGCAGGTTATTTTAACAGTTTTAACCCCCTTTTCTTTTAAATGAGAACAGTTTTGGCTTACATAGTGTTAAGAGTGGATCCAATGTTTATGGAAATGTTACAATAACAGTGTTGTTACTAAATAGGGGATGAAATGTTCTGTTAGTTCTATCGTTACAGTAAAGAGGGAAGAAGTTATGTTAAATACCTACCTAACAAAGCAGGGGTAAGTTATGGTTGCTTAAACATAGAAGCTACGAAAATTTTTACAGCAACAGTAATGTGGTAGTAATAAGGTGATGTTTCCAGGGGTAGTTTATGGTTATGTAAGGCATCGACTTAACAGGACATATTTAAGTTACTTTTATGTTATGAAACTGCAGATTATTGGTTAACATAACTGGTTATGGTATGATTTTCCGCAGAGATGTTAAGTGATACTTTTGTTCCACATATACAGAGGGGTGGCTTATGGCATAGCAAGGATTTACTGTTATTAAAATTAATGTTACTAAAATTTAAGGGTGAGTGAACCATGCTAAGCAACAGCAATGTTATAAACTAAACTAAGAAGTAAGAAATTTCCGTAACAATGTTTGAGGTCTGTAATTTTCCAAGGAACTTCTGGGCTTCTGTGGGATAATTTCCCTACTCCTTTGCCGCATCCCATTGAACATTTCCAGGCCAATTGCCAGGACAACTAATTCAATTTGATTTTACATTTCAGAGTAATGTTTGATAATTTTGTGATATGCCTAATTGAATTTCGCATAAACTGTAGTTGGTCGATTCTATCATCAGGATGCGGCATCCTTTGTCGCAAGCCTGGCAACTAGGACACCAGGACATGAAGGCGCCTGGCTCCGCTCACTGGCCACGTGCAATTTAATGTCTGCTTCTGGTCAATTTCACTGAAATGTGGCCCAAGTCGAGGCAACTGATGGGAAGCGATGGCGCAAGGGCGATGCTTGCCATTTCGATAATTAAATGCATGCACATGTGTGTGCCCCCCTGTGTGTGTGTGTGTGTGCATGCACCATTAGTGGTAAAATGTTGTGCATTTTTACAGTGTGAGTGTGGCTGGAATTATGCAAATTGAACCGCAGAAACGCTTTTAAAATGTTTTAAGTGCATTTGCATGAATATTTTGGCGGGGCGCACATTCGGAGAAAGCAAAAAAATACAACAGCAACAACAAAAGGGACAAAAACAAAAACAGGATGAGAGTGCACTGCAGTTGCAGCAATGTGTGTCAACCAATTTTAGTCAAATTGAAATTTGTAAGCACAGCCCTGACCCCTGGACCCCTGGACCCCGCTTGTCCGTCCTTCCGTCGGGATCGTAGTGAAAGCATTTTCCGCACTGGCATTCTGGGTCTTCTTCTTGGCCAGCTTGGCCCCTCATTTGGCTGATGAACATCCGGAATTCTCGGCGCCTTTTTTCTGTGCATATTGAAAATGAAAGCCACAACAAGGGCAGAGTGAAAAGGACATGGAGTGCACAGGAAATAAATATTTGTTTTTCATTTTAAATAAACAAGTTGATCGAAGCCTTAAATATATTTTTTTATCCCAAAAAAATTGGTAAAAAATCTTCAAAATATTATTCTATAATTTTTACAAGGAAATTATAATTTGTAAATATTTAAAAATCAGAACAAGTTTTCCGATTTTATCACCGTGTAAAACCAAGTAATCATAGAAATAAATATGTACCATGTCCGTGGAAATGGCCCCAAAAAAATAGACGCCGGCACCGGATGATCCATGTCGTATTCTTGGCCAGGACCAACTAATTGAAGTGCACTGAAGCAGAACCGTTTGCCAATCTCTGTGATAAGCCATGCAGAATCGTGCTGCGAGGCGTAAATTAAAAATATAAGAAGCGGCCGGCAGGAAGGCATTTCACAAAAAAAAGAAAAAACCTTAAAAAAAAAGTAGGAAGCATACCAAACACCGAAAATGAGAATGGGGAGTCAGTCGAAAGCCAAGCCAAATGCGCTCGAGTTGATTAAATTCGGTATCAATCACAAGTTTATGGCCTCAAAAGTCGGCGAAAGATTTTGATGGATTTTCCACGCGATATTTTGGCCTCGAGGCTGCAAAGTGAAAAGCAGGATGGGGGAAAATCCAAAGGAAATCGTCGCCATCGACGCTTGATTGCTTCGGCCACGTTTATATATCTTTATATATATATCGGCAGGATAAGGAAGCCCGGCTCCTGCAGCTTCTTCGATTTTCATCCTTGGTCAGTCAGTGCAGTTCCGGAAACGGAAACGACGGAGTCTACAGCACAGCAGCAGCAGCACAGCAGCAGCAGCATCGCCAGTCGCCGCTCAATTTGGTAATGAAGTCCTTGTCGCTGTCGTTATCCTTGTTCTCCGATTTTGTGCAGCTCCTGCCCCGAACTCCGTCTGGGGCTTCATTATGTTTTCTTTGGCTCTAGCTGGGATAACAGGAAAATCATTAGGCCATGCCGATTTGGACCCAGACCCGCTGATTGCCAAGAGGGCAAGAGGTTGCCCTGGAATGCCAGTAGCTCCCAGGATCCGCCAGGATCTGGTTCCTGCTGCTGCTTTTGCTGGTGCTGATGCTGCTGCTGCTGCTGCTGCTGCTGCTGCTGCTGCTGCTGCTACTGCCATTTTCCTGCTGCCGGACTGCAATTAATTAAATTTTTCGCCCGTCTGTCGCAAGGACTGGAAGGCGAAAAGCAGCGAAACGTTGCCGTTGCCCATGGTTGCAATGCGTGCGGCTTTAATAAATTTACAAAATTCATTAAATCCTTTGTGCAGCATGTGGGTTGGTCTCCCGTCTGTCCTGTGGCCGGTGCCCTTTTTATTTTTTTGTTTTTCTCTGCCCGGGGGCGTGGTCTGCTTGGCAAATTAAATGCCCCCAGTCCAAAGTGGCCAAAAGGGGGCAAGTGGCAAAGTAATATAGCCATTTGTTGGCCTTAATATTACAGTTTGGCTTAAGAAATTTAATATGAAGCCAGAATGCATAAAATTGTGTTAAAATGGTGAATTTTACTATCGATTTTCAGTGAGCTTTTATTAAGTTGAAGAATATTGCTGGCTTTAAAATAGTGCTGAACATAATGTAGATTTCAAAAGTTTAATTCAAAATGTGATTAATATTCGCTTATTAAAAATAAGTAAGCAAGAGAAAATAAAGTAATAAATCCAAAATAAATAAAGGTTTAAATGATTAAAGCCGCTTGAATATTTAATAAACCTCCAAAATGCTTAAATTTTCAATGATTTCTGAATGAGATTTAACCGTGTCAAAGGAGCCCATCGAAAATGTTTAAAAACTTTAAATTATATGAATAAAATGATTATATTAAGCAGAACTTAAAACTATCAATAGATTAATTTAAAAAATCAATGTAAGAACAATACTCGAAAATAACCTGTCAGTTTGCCCTCACAAAATCCCAATGAATATCCAATTAACCAGGTTAAATGAATTATGTATGCGCTTGGCTGAAATTTCACTCGAAACTTAATCCTAATAAGCTCAAAATACAGGTATTTACTCAGGGTTAAGACTACAAAATCGTCAAGAAGTATTTAATGCGATTTGAATAAGAAATGCATACTATAAGCTATAAGCTTTCGGCTCTAATGCACTTGAGAAATTTCCGATGAAAGCTGGCTTATATTAAATGCCATTAATTGAGTTAATTGGAAGTGTAATGTGATAAGTATAAATTGGCTAAAGTGGCACACAAAATAAGCCATTAAATCTATATTTAAAAAATACAAAAATAAAAGAATCATTTGAAATGGAAACGTAAACAGAACTCTCTCTGGGAAATGAAACAAAAATATTGTTGTGACAGCTGGTTAGATTGATTGATACTGTAAAACAGATTCAACAATTCGTAATTAGTGACATTCAATCGGAAAACACGACCATAACTTATGCCTCTCGCTAATTATTTTCGCAGAGAGCCCCACATAGTATATACATATATGTATATTTTTCGTCATGGCAACCTATTTCAATTGGGTTGTCATGACATTTTCATCTGGCTTTAGCCTATCATTCAATTAGGCAAGCGACAGAGACAGATTTATGGGCGAAGAGGACAGAGCTGGAGGAGTGGGTTCTTCTGGCAAAAATGTAAACATCAATAAGCCCCGTCTTCTATCTGTTATTTGGCCTTTCGTTCGTTTTTGTGCGTCTGGCAAATAAATCACATGCACTTATTTATTTAATTAGACTAACTTCTTACAAGCGCTACAATAGACGGCACACATACTGCCGCAGTGATGCACTCACACATGCTCACAAATTGACTGGCTGACATGCCACGAGATTGATTAGCCCAGCCGCAAGCTTTGCTTTGCTTTCCTCGATATTTTTCCTCCTCGTCGTGTGTGTAGTTGTGTCTTGCGGATTGGTGTAAATTGTGCATGGAAATGTAACTTCTGCTTCGGGAAACTGCACACCGCACAAAAAAAAGTGCCGGGAAAATGGGTCTCCATCTTAATTGTACGTAAAAAAAAACGACACATGTTGAATGTTTTATGGTTTTTCATTGGTTTTCCGGGGTGGCTGGGAAGACTGTAGTGATTTGAAATCAATTAAAGTAGGGCCTAAAAGTAGACTGTGAAAAATGTAGCAGTATATTAAGAGAATTCAATATATCATAGCATACTTTTGGACTGAATTTAAAGAGAGAATGTAAACTTTATAAGGTTAAAAGATATAAATATTTAATTGGAAAATTTTGTTTAATTAATCTTGTATTTATTTTAAGTTTAATATTTGTCGTATAATAAACTTAAGTTATCCCAGCACCCACCACAATTTTATTTATATTTTTTTTTTCAGGTGCATAGGAGCCGGTTGGATTCGGTTCGGTTAGGTTCCTTTGGCTGCTGACATTATAAATTACCAAGCAGCAAGAAGCAGCCGCAAGGCAAAAACAACTTGAACTCATTAATGTAAGTGATTTTTCTTGCGGGCGCTCGTTTACATGGGAGTCCTTCTTCTCGGGCTTTTCCGGCCCGAGTTTAACTGAAGACAACCGCCCCCTCCCCACCCCCTGCGCGAGAGGCCATGAGACCAGGGCAGGGAAATCATCTTTCAATTTCAATTGATTTTGCTTGTTGCCATTGCACGTTGATTGATTGCAGCGATTTCTTAGGGAAATTCTAGCGCACATTCAACATTTTTACTTACGGCATCTTCGTTTCGTCTTATCGTCTAAGTAATTGCCATTGCAGGGCCTTCCCTGTCGCTTCCCCTGTCTCTCCTTAAAGACCGGCCTGTGGGCCAATTATTTGCCAGTTTAATTTACATAAATTAAATTTGTTGCCTGCTTGGCTTGGCTCTTACATTTCCTTATTTTTTTTCCCCTCCTGTTTTATTTCGTGGGTTTGTTTTCGGCTGCCGAATGTCTTTGGGCTTTTATGACCACAATGGACATAATATTTATGACCAGGGGCCAGGTCCTTAGGCCCGTTTTCTATCCTGGAAGATAGGCCAGGAATTGGCGCCTCAGCGAGTGCCTTTGTTGCCTTTTATTGCGCCAACTTTACGAGTGGCAACTTTGGCACTTGTCAAATGACCAGCCCCAAAGGGGTCCACCTACCACACGACATGGTATATTGTGCTATGTATATATGTATATATAGATATATAGTGTATATATATCAACCAGCCAACTATATTGGGCACGAATTGTTTTACGACTTGGACGCGTGGCGGTTCCATGATATAAGCAACTGAAACTAACCGACTTGAAATATGATGACTGTATAATGCAGAAATTATTTAATGGTCTATGAAATATTAATTGTTTAATTTGAAGTTCAAGTCTAAATCCCTTTAGATAGTGCATATCTGAAGGGAAGGGTTCCATAAAAAGTCATGAG